>JAFBJT010112070.1:0-31698 GCA_016785325.1 Chascanopsetta lugubris | reverse complement strand
CCCCCCCCCCCCCCCGCATGCTTCTTATAGGTCATAAAGACAATTACATTTGATTGATTGATAGCTCAACCCTGGCCAAAGCAAATGTTAAAAATGAAAGATTGTTTTGAACGCTCGCTGTGCTATATCGAGTTCCCCTTTTGACTGTATAATTGGTTTTGCAGTACTGCACAGTTAACCAGTCCAACGAGTCAATACTCCCATGTCATTATAGCATCTTGCCCATTTTGATTGACCACAACTGTCACCGAATGCCGCAAACTTAAAAAAAGAAACACGTGTGTTCAATGTACAAATGTTCTGATGCATGTATTATCCCATTGCAAACACATTATTTTGTTGTCCCATGGTGAAGTAAGTTGTCTTTTCTTTCTGTCCACCACCAGAGGCACGTGGTGGTGGGAGTCTGGTGTACAGCTATGGTGATGAAGACTTTAATCGAACAGAGACTGCCGTGGACAAGATGTTTGCAGATGAGGACAGCAGAGAGAGCAACTCGGTCAGTATGAATATTGTAAGTTCTCTTCTTTATTTTTTATCTTTGCTGCTCACTCAAATGAATTTTGCTTACACCTGGATGTGTGATTGTCTGTGTGCTGTCATAGAATATGATGCTTTTTGGCTTAATGATGATGTGACTGTTGATGCACATAGTCCATAGGCTGTGTCTCGGTGGTTATCATGTTGGGCCAGTAGCTTTATCGCTTAACAAGGAGTTAAGCCTTTATCTCAAGTCAAAGTGTTACTTCAAAGCAGAGACACTATGTTAGTGCATATATTGGACAACTGGCATCTTGTCACTTATCACCTTGTCGTTCATTTTCTCTTTCACCTGCAAATTAATCTATCACTGATTTATAAATTCACAGGGGGTGTTAAGTTAGTGTGTTGAGTTCAAATGAGATATTAGCAACCCTACATTTAGCAACAGCAATTCAAAAAGACTTTATGGAGCATATGACAAAAAAGTGAACATACCCTTGCTCATCATACGACCATCAGAGAACCGGTGCTTGTTTTACTCTCCAATTTATTCTGCTTCAGTAGAAGGGAAAATTTGAACAAATGAAATGGTTAGGCCAAACTAATATACTTTTACTGAAAATAAATAATGATTGTATAGCACCATAGACCGATTCTAGAGATTACAATCATAAAACTACAGTTGTAGTACATAAAAGTACGAGCACCGAAAATGGCTGCCAGCGCAACTTCATACTTTTAATACACTTCAATTTACACAGCCAAGAACTATGATCTTTTCACTGAATTCACAGAGAAAGTGTACCGCCTTTCCCCCCACTTTACTGGGACAAGAAAACACATGTCATATATAAACGGACTAGCTTTTTACCCATCATACAATGTTAGAATGGTGGGTTTATGTTTGCTGACATCCACTGATACAACAATGTTTATTTTACTGCACAACTGTGCTAAAATGTGTGACTTTTACATTTGACATTTAAAAAGTATTTTTTTTAATCTTAATTGATGTTACATATATTGGTTTGAATTTTTTTTTTTCATCAACTATGATTAGATCTATAGTGAAACTATCACAGACTCGGCCATAATAGTTTGATATCTACGCCTTTGGAATTATTGCCAACTTTTTCGAAAATAGATATTCAATACATTGGCATTGAAGATGTTGCTGCACTAAAAATTGCATAGACTAAATAAAATAGCTATGTGTTCAATCCTCCTTTTTTGCCTTACTGGTGTGTGAGCCACCATCACACACCAAGTTACAACAACAGCATCTTTGTACCCATTTTATCACAACACATTTAATTGTCTTGTTAAATTTGAGTTTATCGTCATATAAAAGTGCCCCCGTAATCACAACTTAATATTATGTGGAGCTTGAAGTTGTTAAAATAGGGTCAGGAAGTGTTGATGTTTCTGGCAGGCAATTCTGTGGTGCTGCTTGGTTCCTTCCTCCTGGTCTCCTAATCTGCTTGTTCATTTAGTGTTAACTTTTTGCATTTTTGTTTTTATAGGAAATGGAAGAATCTGACGAGGGGAGGGACCAAGATGATGTTGAGGTATTTGACCACCCACCTGGTGACGGAGGGTGGATTGTATGGGAAATAGATCCAACCTGATTACTTTATCATTTGTCATGTGACTAACCAAAAAGTGGGAGGCTGGCTGGCATTGTTAAATCTGTTCCCTACGTGCAATGATGACACATGCACTAGATGGTGCTGTGGTTTCATGAATGTCTGAAGAGGACATTCATGTGGATGAGTCCAGATCAGTGACTTATTTCAAGTGACTGGACAGATTCATCTTCATGCATCATAAAGCTATTCTGAAGTGACATGAACAGTGTTGTTTGTCAGCAAACATTGCTTGGACCTGCATAGCTGTACTTTACTAACCTCACTGTGTGTGTGTGTGTGCGTGCGCGTGTGTGTGCACATGCTTGCGTATATATTAAGAGCTAGACAGCCTGCCAACTTCCTGCAAGGCTGTTTGGCACAGGTCACTGAAGTGAGGGTGAGTCACCGAGTGAACAAGCAGAAACAAATACGAGTCGGAATGCCTACTCTGTCTGTGGCTTTGTTTTACAGCCGGTGTTTGATTGATGATGAATACGATGAACTCACATTCAGGGAGAGTTTTGTCTTTTCAATATGTCGCAACACGACAAGCTCATTATAGTGATAAACATACGAGGATATTGTGATGTGGCAAGAGTAACATTTTGTTCAGCTCGGTGTGATTTCACAACAGAGCGGATATCATCAGTGGCGTATTATTCACCTTGAAGATAAGCTGCATCAACACAAAAGCTCTTGAAATATCATTCAATATTATGCTAACTAAGTTTGAGTCATCAGAGGTGTGATTAGATATCTCAGACACACAAGATGTGTTCCAGAAGACTGATAATTTACCTTGCGTTTAGTCGACGGATTAAGTTTCAAATTTTGATAGAATTAATTTCATTCTTAGCAGTGACTAATTCATAAATTGATTAAATAATAGGAATCGTAGCAGTACCTTCATTGATTTACTTTAAATCACCATTTGTATTTTTTATGTTGTGTATGTCGTGAACCTGGAGAAAACCTTGCTGTTAATAGATGATAAGCCAACCTAATAAAGTCAGAAACATTTCCAATGAAAATTATGTTTCATTATAGTGAATAAAGCAGTATATTTATAATCTTATCTAATCTACTTTTGATAAGGTTGTCATGAACAGAATCATATAATATAATATAACCACAATCAGATATAGAGGTCAGACTACTACAGTCTGGTGCTGTTATTCAGACTGTACAACATTTCATGGCATTTAATTGCCATGGAACGGCCCAACGATTGAAGTAATATTTCTATTATTTTAGTGGTCTTAACTTAATATCTAGCACCAACCATTAACTAGGGAAGAGCTACTGACAAACTGTTGTCATATTATAGGCTGGAGAAAAGTGGGAAGCAACTGTTAAAGTATTGTACATCAATGCTGGAGGTGGGTATTGATGATGCTATAAGCATGAGTCAACTCTAAATTGAAGTATTTCTACCTTTTAGAGAACAAAGAATGGAGTTCTCTCTCCTCATGCCAAGTTTCAGCGACCGTGATGGACAGATGGTTCGTCCTGTCTTATGCCAAATTTCTTTCAAAGCCTGTACCCTCTTCTAAACAGTCTTCAATAAGGCCTCCCAGATGGTTGCCAGTGACAAACCATCTGGCATGTCAGGTTAGATTACTGTGAAATCTGATACAGATGTTCAAGAACCCAGGAGGGTACGAGATCATCGTTTTTGGTCTGGTTGTAGCACCGTCTTTACGTCACTGTATGAACATTGCCATCGGCAACAGCTGCACCACTGATCACTAACATGGCTGAGGTGGGGAACGTCATCAGGTTCAGGTTAGCATTTCTGCTCAAAGTGCTGCTCTGTTGATCCACTGGTCTAATTTAGCATGGCTAAATTGTGAGTGATGAAAAGAGGCAGGCAGAGGACTCTCCTCAGTCATGGTGTACTGAGTTTTAATTTAAGCATTTCTCAGAGATAAAATGACTCTATAGAAGTAGAAGAACACGCAGTCCTCATACAGAATAATACATAAAAGTGTTTATTCATTGTGAAATGATAGAGAAATGTGACATTGCTATCATGCTACAAAATACTAAATATAACTGCCCCATATTACACCACTACCTCCTACCCAGCGGCCAAATCTTCCTCACCACCTGCTTTTCTATTCAGATGCTAGAAAGCTTTGAGCTGAGCCCAACATTCTGCAGATGCTCTCACACCTCACGTTGAAACCTGTGTTCACTCATACAGTGAAACTCACTTTTACATTTGTCTGCATACATCTTGAAATGCACACGAAGAAAAAAAAATCCTGTCTGCCACCAAAGGTGGGTATTTAATTCGAATACGGTGCTGGAAACGAAAACACCAGAAAAACTTGGAATAGCTGTGCATTCCAGTTCGGCTTAGCGGGAACTTAGTGTGAGACTGTTAGGAAGTGCTGATGCACTGTTGTGCAGAGCCGGATTTACACAAAGGAAAGTATTTGTTGTATTATTCGGTAGCTGCTTGGTTGGAGTGGTTAGGAGTCCATCTGTTCTTTTATCCACAGCAGATGGAAGGTTGACCTTTTCATGCAGAACCTGAAATTAGACTAGTAATGTTCAGTATTGTGAGAAAGTAGAATCAGATCCCATCATAATATAGTAATAAATGTATTTGTATCAGTGTCACCAAATGTGACCTAGTGATATTGTTACACGGTCACTCAATTATTATTATTTCAAAAAGCCTTTTCATCATCATTCAAATGAGTTGGTCCTAAACACTCTTAAAGATAGGGTTGGTAATCCTGTTTTGACTTTTGACCTTCTGATGGCCATCAGGACCCGAAGAGGACTTTAAAAAACAAAGAAAAAGTGTTTCAGAGCAAACCCTCACCTGACTCTTAACTTCTAGTGTTTGGGGTTTTTTAGTTTGTGTTTCTAAACACACTAGTGGAAATTTGACCTCTCCAGTAGGACATGGTATGTTGACTGCAACCTCGACGTGGGTGGAATGTTTTGAATATTTTTGTTGTAGTAATGCTCATACATCAGCAAGCTTATCTGGCTAACCACCAGCTCTCAAATCTTCTGATATTCCTGCCCAGTTGTGTCCCGTACACAGCAAAACCATAAGAAAATGAGAAAAACAGGCTTCTGTGCAGATAACCACACCACTATACACCTTTTAAAGGTGCAGTTTGTCATGTTTTGGTCAATTTTTGACACCTATCTATAGAACTAGAATTACAAAACAATTTATATACAGACATTTTAATGAATGTATAATCACTCCAATGTATGACTTGCTTTTTACCTTCCCCTAAAATTAGTCCCTTTAATGTCTATTTACAACAGAAGCGGGTCCTCCTTATGGGGGCCGCCATGTTTTTACATTAGCCCAGAGTGGACGTCCTAAAAATCTTCTGAGCTTTAATGACATCTCGGGGATCCCCTCCTGCATGCTCAAAGGGGAAGGGTGAGGTGATGGAGACGATTTTCAGCTTTACCAGTAGATGTCACCAAATCTTGCATACTGTACCTTTAAAGTCTCAAGATGACAGAAAGGGGCTGTGCACCTACAACGCTATCTTTTCTTAACGCCAGTTTGCCACCGGTATTTGTGCCCGACCCGTCCTGATCGCACTGGGATTTGCTTGGCTTTTCAACTGAGCATCTAAATTTAAATCCTCTATTCAGCAACACCTTTAAAACAAAACTCCGGTGCTGCACTTTTTTCATGACCTTTGACCTTCCCCGTGAAAAGCAGCCAAGCTTCAAAGAACCACCTGATTTGGTAGAGGTGAAATGATGGAGGTGATTGCTGGCTCTGTCTCAAACGGCAGGTGACAGTCTTTCTACCCCGGCTTGCTGCCAGTGGGCTCTGCTGTACAACCATGGCGGTCTGTCCTTCTCCGTCCCCCGCCTCCTTGCAATTTCAGGACAATTCTTTGATGTGCCCGTGTGGTTGCTAGGTGACGACATGGTTCCTGTGAATAAGGGCACTGTTCGTGTCTGCTGAACCTGTGTTATGCCCACATTGCTGGCACAACAGGCGGCATATTTTAGAGGTAGTACGTGACTCCTCCCGCTGGGTTGAGGCATTCACTGAAAACGGCCTGGATTTACTGCCCTGGTTTCTTCTTAGAAACTGTTCTCTGTCCCATTCACGTCTGTGATTTGTTGCCACTAATGGAATTGGCTTTTGTTTCCAGCTTCACCAGCAGCTGCGTTAGACTGCTTGGACATTAATCTCACCGACACACTTGTAACTCACAAACACCACTAGAGCCGTGGACATGGTTGTACCACTGGTGCTGCTCACATTGCCCCACTGAGTGTTAATGTTGTGAGTCTCCTCTTTAAAGGAGAACTAAATGATCATGTGTATCTATCTCCCCCTCCTTCCCCCTCTCCTCCTCTCTTCACTCTTGTTTTTCACAGATCCCAGAAACGGAAATCAAGGATCCCAATGAGCTTGTTGGTGAGTCTACATGCACATGCACGCACACACACACACACACACACTGACACTTTTATCTTTGTGAAGACTTTCCTGAGAATCACATATTTCCTAACCACTTGGGCTAAATTGAACCACCAAACCATACATTTCACTCTGATCCCTAAAATAAATGAGCTAGTTTAAAACCCATTATCAGTTCAACAACTTACTCCTCTCCCACTGGACAAAAAACCCTTCCTCTCACCAACATTTCCCCCCTGCAACGGTAATGTGTTAAATCTGCATGCACTCATGGATGCAAGTTATCTCATATTCATCTACTATGATTGCAGAATAAGTATTAACATATGATATTGTTCTCTCTCTCTCTCTATATATATATATATATATATATATATATATATACTTTAATTGACCTAATTCACCCTTTGGAAGCCCTTTATTAATCCTTAGCAGGAGGCAGTCCCCATGTAATGCATGGTCCTTGTTTAGGGATATTTTTATACTAAATGTGACAATTGGGTGACTATTAACTTCATTAGAAAATGAAATTAATTGTCAATTCAATTCAACCCATTCTTATTAAAAAAAACAATAGACTTGAGTCTGTCTGTAGGTTTATGTAGTTGCATGCTCTGCTACTGTATGTGAAGAATCAGGATGTGCTGAGTGTGCTAATCCATCGCAGAGATGTAAACCACAACAGCTTTGATTGGACCATTTGATGGCTTTTGTATTTCCCTCTACACATTAAGACTATTATTATGTTGTGTTGCTGCAGTGAATCACTCGCTGGCCCCAGGGGACATATAGCGACCCCTTTGGCCACCATTTTATCGACAGGCAGTTCATGAAGCTCTGCATGACAGGCTCTGCATGACCTGCACAGGTCAGTCATGAATCATAAACCTCTGGTTAGTGGTCTATGATTAATGACTGACCTGTGCAGGTTTGTACGTGTCAGATCAAACAGGAAGTGACTGATACAGGAGTGGCTGTTTATACACCAGTCTGTTGGACCATAAACATTTCAAGCTGAACGCTCCCTGTCTGCTGCTGTGTTTATAAGGGCCTGAAGCTATATATGTATATAATCATACACATTATACATACACTGCAGCTCTCATCCTCATTACCCCCACCAAAGAGGTTTTTACCCTTCACCACAAAGATTATGATTTTCACTATGATGACACTTGGAAGTGAGTGGAGTGAGTCAGAGCCCATTCAATTCCAGAGCAGGTCTGGATCAGGTTTTTAGGACTGTTGCAGAATTTTGATGATTCCGCAGAGAATAATCCAGGAATCTTAATGGAATAAATTGGTGGGACTTATTTATGGGTGTATGCAGTTCAGTCCAGGACCACATTATAATCTAGATCTAGCAAATATAAATATGGTTTCATAAGGGGACTGTTGGGCCTTGGCAGATACCGTTGATGCCGAGTGGCATTCTTGTGTTTTCATCTGTGTTTGTTTATTGCACAAGGATTCAAAACCTACTAAAATGATTTCCACTGAGTTTTATTGAGGGGCGCGGCATTCTCCAAGGACAAACCTGTTTGATTTTCATCCAGATCACAGCGGATCCAGGGACTTACTCCCCTCATAACAGCGTGAGATGGGAATTATCCCAACATTTTTGTTTATTCCTCAGAGCAAACTATGGAATTTTATTTAAAAGATATAGTCAAACTTAATTAGGGGGCGGCTCTGCATGGGTGCGCGCATTTCCGCTTTAGGATCCGGATCTAGTGAATTTAACGTGGTTTCACAAGGAAACCGAGTTAGCAACTTGCTAACTAATATTTATGTGTGCTGTTTAGTGCAGATCCAAGTAAACATCTGAATCTTTTGCAAGGGTACTCTTTAGGATGTTCATGGCAAACGTAAGAGGACAATAGAGTGTCACGTAAATGATTCCTCCAACACAAAAGTTAGCATGTTGTTAGCATCCCTTGTCGTGAAGATGTGAAGGGCTTCACTGTAACATTCCTGAACTGAGCTAACAGAACCCAATGCAACTTGTAATTTAGGTTGCTTTAATGGCGCTTAGAAATGTGACTACATTAGTATTCATTATATTGGGGAAGTTAAACGTCCCTGTGCTGTTTTCTGTAGTAGTGGTGAAGATGCATCCGTGCAGTGGGAGCAAAAATTCAAAAACATGTCATCCCTTTGGCAGTCAGTGGTGTAACAATCATTTTAATCTTATGATTCTTTAGAACTTGTTTTATGATTTTTTTATTAGCAATAGCTGAGAGAACTCAGGAGGATCGTGTCCATAGATTGCTCCCAATCAGCATCACTGTACAACAGTGTCAAAGTGTGACTCATACTCTGGCCCGGGACACTTGACATTCCTGTAGCGCAGCTTGTCTCCTCTGTGTTGTCTGTCAGTAAATGTCACAGTGCGTCTGGCAAAAGGCCTCCTGTCACCGGGCTGAAGACCCCTCTTTGTCCATTTGCTGAAGGGACGGACTGTCTGTCCAGAAAGACCCTCAGGGCACAGATTGTGACTTTCTGTCTGTTTTTCGGGCAGCTGGATGGTAACTCTGAAGCAAGAGTATAATCTTTTCACTGTCTGTTGCCACCATGTTACTCCCAAGTCTGCTGCTGCTATGTGAGAATATTCCCTACATATCAAGCAGAATCACAAGCAGGGATATTTATTACGCATACAGCAATGTATTCAGTGTCGCAGTGAAGGCTGCAGACTTTCATCGAGTGCCTAAATTAGAGTCTGTCCAACACAGCGACAAACCTATCAAGTAAACCTCCTGTTGCGTAGTACGGATTAGCATCCGTCTTTACTGCTAAGCCCTTGTTGGAGCCACAGTGTGTAATTACCTGGCGTGCGTGTGAGAGTTAAATTAACTACCAAGCTACAACCTAGTACGTGTGCATCATCAAACGTGGGGTCATTTTATTGTCAGCTTTGTTGCTTTCGTTTTGGGGATAGTTCCATATGCGCATCAACTGTATATATTATTCTTTATTTGTCATGTAACTGTAGAGTTACACAGTTGACATTGTTTCCTGTCATTATACGAACCTGGGAAATGTCTATAAGATGTCTCCCTTGTGCGGCAAGCTAACAAGGACAAATCTTAAGATAAACTGATGAAGTAAAGCTTTTCATGAATATATTCATATCTGTAGCCATATGCTACTTTGAAAATGTTTACTTAAGAGAATTAATATTCCAGAAAAGATGTGCATTTGTCTTTAAATTGTCCCTAAAAATACCCATTGTACCAGCCAGGCTCAGCAGTGAAGCGCCTGCGTTGCCCCTCACTACTGGTCAGTAATTGTCATTTAGGGCACATCATTGAGGGTTTGGTTCCACTGCTCTTCAATCTACAGGCAGATCAGGGTGTCTGTGCACACCTATGGTCTAACTGTTAGACTCTAACATGATCAGCACACCAAGGAAAACAGTCAACAGCTGGAAAGCGTGTGTCATTCTTCAATGGCACCCACGCACACACAAAGACACATCACACTTACACTTCAATTTCAGTAACTCTTAAGCTTTTCACAGTGCTGATAGTGATAAATGATGACCTTCAAAAGCCAGATTAGAACAAGTTAATAAGGTAATACCTCATTGTTAAAATGTTATTTTGCAGAAGTACATTGCCCTCATAAAAACACACGGATGATGGATCTCGTTGAGTAGTTTCTCTTTGAAATCTCACCACTGCTCAGGTTATAGCTTTAAAAGTTTGATACCCAGCTTCAATATTAAGTCTAATTGACAAGACTACATTGGAATATCTGAGGAAGCGATCATCATAACATCAGTGAAAGTTGTTGACATTGTCGAAGATCCTGAATGTTCCTGTGGAATTTTCCTCTTTGCTGTTTTGAAACAAAAAAGAGGTGTTCAGAACGTCCGTGACAGCTCATCACAAAATCATCTCCACCACTCCAGTCAAGTTGTTACTTGTAGACAATCTTGGCAGACTGGAGCCCCAGGGTTTGTGCCTTTACACTCATGCACATGTGTGCATCCAAACATGCACACACAGCAAACAGTTTACGTGTGATTGACGGCGCTAAAAGTCTCTCGGGACTCGCTGTCTGATTGGAATAGAGAGTGACACTGAAGAATGTCTGGCCTGGAGTCAGGGAGAGCACAGAGAGCCAAGTCAAGCAGGGAGAGACAAAACAAGATACAGAGAGAGAGAGAGGGAGGGAGAGAGAGGAAGAATGAAAGGGAGAGGGAAAGGTGTAGGGAGGGGAGGGGAGGGGAGGGGAGCCTCCCCTCTTCTCACAAGCCCCGACAGCAGCCACTCCCTGCCCTGCCCAGCCCAGAGCATGCACTCCTCATACCACTCTGACGCGCGCGCACACACACACACACACACACACACTCATACTCGTTATGTGCTGTGATGAACAACAGGATGCTCAGCAATTCACCTCCCAAATGTTTACTTACCATTCAGGGAATACTCTTTTTAATTAATTAAGTCTCCTCTGCAGAGCAAATCAATATCCCACCTCCCTCTGATTTATCATGTCTTTACACAACAGTGGCTTTTCATCTAAATTCTATCCTGCAGGTCTCAACATGTAAAAATAGACTTAAGATGAGAGTCATATAATGGAGTCTCATGTTTCCGTATCTGTTTTTCTCGCCAGCTCTTTTCTCAGAAAAGGTGCGGAACATGTCGCCCGATGAGATCAGGATCCCCCCTGAGCCCCTTGGACGCTGCTCCACCCAACTGCAGGTAGACACTCCTCCAATGTCACTCAACACGACAATATGATGATGTATTTATACCATGTGAAGACGCCCGTAAGACAAAAACTTCTACTACTTCTGACATTCTCCGAAGGGAAGAGCTGCATGTGACAACTAGACTACAGTGTGTAGTCCAACACATTCCTCTCTCTGCCCCCCTCTAAAATCTCTGAATGAGGAAACGTAAGGTATCCTATGCAGGATCCACTGATCCATGATACAGTTGAAGCCATTAAATGAGTGGATAAAAAAAAATCAGGATCATTGAATTCACACTCACATTTAGTAATTTTGCGCTAACATTGAACTACATTCATGACGCTACACCTGCACTTCACTAGATTACATACATTTTACTGATGGTCTCACAAAAATAGTCAATATTGAGGTCAGTTATCGTCAAGAGCTGCGGAACATTCAGAAAGTTGCTCACACACCGTGTTTACATATAATGATTGGACTATTTCATTTGACTACTATTCTTGTCCTAGTACACAAGTTGAAGTATCTCCAACGCTGTCTGTCTGTTATTATTGGACCTTTTTTCTCCTTTATCCATTGAATCACAGACCAGGCAGACGTTACCATCGCTCCTCCTTTGACCGTGCATTCATTGCTTTTCTGCTGAAGACTGTAGAGGAGGCTCAGAACACCTTGGTCAGTTTGGGTGTGATTGACTTTTTATAGGAGTAAATCAACACCTAGTCACGTTATCTTGATTAGTCTGACTGTAACATATTCTGTTCAATACAGTTTCAGTCAGACAAACATAACTTGTATTTTGAAAATGTGGTTTTAGTCAAAATAAATCTGTACGAGTGCACTGATGTAAGATACACCTTGATAATGATAAGAACACATACAGAACATGTAGCCTTACAGCTTGAGTTTGAGTGCGCTGTGCTGTTCATCTGTCTGAAGGCTTTTTTGACTCTCGGGATAAACACTCGCAGGCAGTCAATTAATCCCACCGTAAGATAACGAGCTTTCTCCTTAAAAGAATGCACTCCCCCTCTCAGCACATTCGTAACATCTCAGAGCGCAGGGTTCAAGGTGGAGTTGAGTTTTCAAGCCCGACTTTGAGAGGCGTCATCACAGTTGTGAGCGTCAGAATAACCTGTTCCTCCTCACTTAGAGTAAAATGAAGCATTTTCTCTTTTTCCCTTTGGGCTTAGAAAATAAATTCCAGTGGCTGCGTAAATCCTGACACTCACCCCTGTAATTAAAATGGCACAGAGTTTAATCTCTCTCTGTGTCTCTCTCTCTCTCTCTCTCTCTCTCTCTCTCTCTCTGTCTCTGTCTCTGTCTCTCTCTCTCTCTCTCGTCTGTTTGTGTGTGTGTGTGTGTGTCTCTCTCTCACTCTCTTTTGTCTGTTTGTGTGTGTGTGTCTCTCTCTCTCTCTCTCCCTCCCTCCCTCCCTCCCTCCCTCCCTCCCGTCTGTTTGTGTGTGTCTCTCTCTGTCTCCCCCCAAAACTCTCTCCCTGGCTGGTGTGCATTTGGTGTGGTTAACAGCCGTCAGTGTTGTGCTGTGTGGAGCCGAGGCACGTCAGGGCACACAGCTGACTAAGTGAGCAAGTCAGCATCTTCACCGCTGGGCTGACAGCCCCCTAGCACATGTATGCGTTTTTTTTTGCACATGCACACCCACACATCACGTCTAACCCCACCCATCAGATGAACGACTAATGAATCATCTCAGCAGAACTGCCTGGATATCTCTGCCCTCCAGTTTCAGAAAGCCATGAGCACATGTTCAGTTAGAAGGCAGTTTAATTAGAGATTGCAGACATTCTGTTTTAACTATAATTTTCTGTCAATTCTCAGCAAGGAAAGAGGTTTTTGCAGTTTTGACCTCAGTATCATGATACCCCCCCCCATCCTGAACCTGCAGCAGTCTGACTCTCTAATAAGACACACTACAGTGGTTAATTTTGCTCATGCAAAAACATGGACTTATATATATAGGTTTTGTTTATGTGATGATGCTGAGGCCACATCCTGCCCAACGTGTAGGAAGCTGAGTCAGAGTGCAGATGCTTGACTTCCCACGCTGATGTTAAACCAGCTGATGGCTCACGGCCTCCATCGATCTGTTTTGTATCGTAACAGGAGAAAATCCACAAGCTGTACGAGAGGAAGCTCCATGGAGACTTCGACACAAACAGCCACATCCAGAAAAAGAAGGAATTCAGAAACCCCAGGTATGTTCCTTGGCTAGAGGTCGCACCCAAACCAACACACACATTAATTGTACATGACACCATATGTGCTGAAACAAGTTGATTCGATTTCTCTACCCACAAATGAAACCAGCTCCAAGTGCTCAGCGTCTTATGATTTTGTTTATGTGCATTTTCAGTATTTTCGAGAAGCTCATCCAGTTCTGCAGCATCGATGAACTGGGAACCAACTACCCGAAAGACATGTTTGATCCTCACGGCTGGTCAGAAGACTCTTACTATGAGGCGTTAGGTATGTCAACATCAACGTTCTTTTCTTGCCCAGTTCTTTCTGATGGCAGCTTTACATGCGTAAACATCTATGTTTCATTATGTTCTGTCAGCTAAAGCCCAGAAAGTGGAGATGGAGAAGCTGGAGAAAGCCAAGAAGGAGAGGACCAAGGTGAGACCAGCAGTAAAGACTGAAAGGGTGAAGAGTTCTTTCTCTCCGTTCCAGCATCAGGGGGCAAGTCTCCACCAGCTGTGCTTATTTTCTATTTCATGTCGTTCACCAGACGCACGCAGGAATCAATTGTGCCAAGTTCTGTTCATGTGTCAGAAGTGCAGGCCTGCCCATCCCTGTTTTTCACACCCCAGAGCAAATGTGGCTCTTTTGCTTTTGCCGTTGTCCTTTTGAAATAATCAATGAGAGGTAAATGTCATGTCAGTGCTGCCACTAAGAGGTGACGATTGGTCTTCATGTCTACATGTCAGAAAACAGCCCGAGAAAAGCGATATGAGACTGTAGCAGACAGTAGACTTGATTGAACATGTACCCTGCAGATGCTGTTCTGTTACTCTTCTGTGTGTAATGCACTCAGTGGAATGCAGGCTAATGGAATTAATATGAGGATGAAACCAGATAAATTCATTGACAGTGAATACTGTTGATATGCCCCTCGGCAAAATTCGTACCTCCTCGGAACATCCACCGAGGAGTCTCGTTGAAATTACAAAAATTGTTACACAACAAAAAGTAGAAGGAATATATTGAGTTGAAAATGTGTTGGTTGTGTTCGATAGATTGAGTTTGTGACCGGGACGAAAAAGGGAACCAACGCCTCCAGCACGGCACCGTCCACCACCAGCAACACCACCACCACCACAGCCACAGGTGAGTTACCACCACTGCTGCACCCCACTGCTCGGGCTTCAGATATGCTGAGCCAGATTTGAATCAAATAGCTTGGAATAATAAGGTTTAGAAGTACTCTTACATTCATGAATAGTGAGCAACATTCAACATTAAAGGTGTAGTATGCAGGATTTTTCAAAAACTCATACAAAATGAATCCCTTATCATCATCTGCAATGATCCCAAAGTATGTAGTCGATTCTTTGTCTGCAGAAACACTGCCTGTCTGTCTGTACTTTCTCATATTTCTATTGTTTTGCTCCTTACGGGATGTTTACAGACGCCAACATTTGGACAGGTAAGTGCAGAGGGTTAGCTTATTTAGTTTAACGGTCCCAGTGTTGTTTGCTGTGTATGCACCAAGTTCATCGGGTGATGTTGAGCAAAAGTGGAGGGACCAACTTTGTCTGCTGTTTACAAGCACCGATTCACAAATCCTTCAAACTGTGCCTTTAAAAATTGGAAACACTTTGAATTGGAATATTTTTAACTTGACTTGTACTTAATTTTATGTAAATATTTTGCAGAGATGTTGAATGTTTGCTCTGCTTGTAACTCCCTAATACAGTATTGGCACCAGCGTGGCCCCACACAGAGGTCATCCATATATGCTGGGTTCTAATGATGGAGTTGCTCAGTGATGTGCGCAGTGCGCATCCTTGAACTTGACCCAATTAGTTTAATCGTTAAACCAAATATTTCAAATCCTCTTTTCTTTATTCTTTATATGTACGTCCACCAGCGACAGAATTCTTTAGTGCAGGGGTGTCAAACTCATTTTCACCAAGGGCCACATCAGCATGATGGTTGCTCTCAAGGGGCCGGGTTTTCCGCAATTCTGGGACTAATTATGATTATTACCCAACATAACTGTCCCCATATTTGATTGTTAGTCTATTATTTATTTAAGTTAAAAGTATTGTATATGCATTCCCATACATGTTACAGCAGTAAACACAATGAATTGCCACACATAAAAAGTGGCAGGTGTAATTCACTTGAGTTCATGGGCAATGTGTGCTTAGACAATCATATGCCTTTAAACTCTCGCGGGCTACATGCTGCCCCCGGGCCATACGTTTGTCACATGTGGTATAGTACATGCACATGCACGTGCATTTCAAACAAAATGGGGAACTACTCCCTCGAAACATCACAACTTGTAAAATCCTCTCCTGATGTGTCTTCCTGTCTTCCTGTCATCAGCAGAGGCCCAAAAGAGGAAAAGCAAGTGGGACTCAGCCATTCCCGTGACGCTGGCCCAGCCCACCCTCATCACAACCACTGCAACCCTGCCCGCCGTCGTCTCCGTGACAACCACCGCCAGTGGCACGAAAACTACCGTCATCTCTGCTGTAGGCACCATCCTGAAGAAAGCAAAGCAGTGAGGACGTCAAACTCACAGACACGCGTCAGTTTGTAAGTGAGAAGGAAGGCGTTTTAACCATTTACGTTTTTTAAATGTGTGGAAAAGATGCAGAGCAAGGACACACAAGACTGACGGACAATTGGTGAACAATTTTTCAAACCAACATGGACAAGAACTTGACTGCCTTCTATCTCCGTGGTAGCATCTGCTCTGTTGCATCAAAAAGCCAAATTCACAATTTGTAAAAAAAAATATGTATATATATATATATATACAAAAAAACATGATGGTGGCTAATTAAGGAAAAGGGTCCCTAACGAAGAATCTGGAATGTTTTTTTATTTTTCTATCCATAATCTAGATGCAGTATTTTTAAATCCATCATTAGCAGTCAGCTCAGCATATGCAACATTTTACAGATTTTTGTTTTTTCTTCATCAGCATATTTTCTCTGCTCTGTTAGATTTTTTTTTTACACTTTGTACATATGTGTCGATGATAAGGTGAATAAATAGATCACATGTTCGGTTGGACTTGCATGTGTTTTAAAATGGGGCCGTCTCACTCCTGCTCACTTTATGGGACCAGTCTTTCCATCCAGCTGTGACTAAAACTGACCTTTTCTCTTGTTTACTGTTACAAGCCTCCGATCATTTGTCAGAACCTTTAACACAGCGGCAGAACAACATGGGGTGCAGTCGACAAACCAAACACTAAAACTATGCAAAGATGAGCCTCCTGTCCTCCGCTCTCTGCTTGTCCTCCCGTAATCCTGAGTCATGTTTAGACACCTAGTGATGAAGACATGATGCGACGGAATAACCCTCACCCCACCCACCCCCTCCAAGCTTCTACCATGAGCCTCGTGTGATCATTAAAACACAAAGGTGTTTAAGCTTGTACGCGTCTGGGCTGTTGTACAAACGTGGTGTCTGATAAATACAAACCGCATTCTAGGTCAACGAGATTGTCCACTCCGGCAACAGTGTTGGAACACGATAGCACTGTTAGCCACTGGAAATGCTAACGTCTAAGGACGGAGGACGTTACTCACCCTGTGAAGCCCTGTGAGACAAACGGTGATTTGTGAATTCAGGCTATAATAAATAAAACTTGATTTGATTTGACATCAGTCGCAGATAAGAAGCGAGTAACAATTTGTATTTAATGTCTTTCAACAGCCTGCCACATGACACCGGTGCTACAAAGATAGTTGTACTTCAGTGTCTAAGTAATTCTACTCTTTGAAAGAAGGAATCTATCAAAATAAAAAGAACCGTTCTCAGGACTCGGGTACCTCGTCTTTAAGATTTGACTTGACTTATTAATGCCTAAAATCTATTGATCGAAACAGGAGATGTCTTTGAAATCCCAAAGAACTGATTATATTGTCAAAACAAAGAAACAAGTACATGATGATGATGATGAGGAAGGTTGATAAAATCCAAATCTCCGGTGAGGACTGGGTGTGATGCTGAGTCAGCAGTGGCTACAGGGACACACTGTGGTATGAACCAGAGTCACTGACATGAATCATTCCCACATCTGGACACAACCCACTACAGTCATGCATCGCTGGGACTCTTTCCGGCAACGTGTTCCTACAGAGTCTGGAATTCAGATAAGGTGGTGCAGAGAAAAAAGAAAAAGAAACTCAGACATCTCTGACAAGGGGATTCACACTATTTCACGTTTAGGAAAAATGAACGACATATGTAGGTAGCGTAAGTAAGTCATCTAAATTCTTTAGTTTTGACTCTCTCCTCATTGGATCGTCAGAAGTGTCTTCAAAATACACTGTCCCATTAAAGCTTCAGTGATATCCAGTGATGGAGCTGAATACCCCTCCCCTCACCATTTCGTTTTGATCATGTAGAACCCGTGGAAGCCCTCAGTTATCGGACCTTCTCATGTAAACACAAAGGGATTTTCAGTTGATTCGGTGCTCGTTAAACATCAGTGTAATTATTCTGCATTCCATTGCTATTTAACCTAAGTCTGCAATTTCACCTAAATCCTGCTCACTGGACCTTTAAAGGGCTGGTTTAAGAACAATCATCATATTCAATCAGTCATATACATGAATTAAAACGCATTGATAAGCAGTATTACTTGTGTGGTGTGACAGCTTTATGAGTTTTTTTTAATATATATGTATTGCTTTGTATGACTTACTGGTCATGACACTGTACATGCAATATTTTATCATCGCACAAGACTCAGTAGCTCTCACTGTTGTTCATTTACAGGCAAGGAGAGCGAGAGAGAGGGGGAGAGAGAGAGAGCGAGAGAGAGAGAGCTACAGCAGCACCATTATAAGCAGTGAATGAAGTCAGTGATCCAAAAAGCAGAGTTTTTTTGTCATGTAAATAGGAGCCGAGGGAAGTGGACACAGAGAGAGAGCAGACACATTCTCTGCAGTGGGCCCGAGGACGGAGCTGCTGCTGCTGCTGCTGCTGCTGCTGCTGCTGCTGCTGCTGCTGCTGCTGCTGCTGCTGCTGAGTCGAGCACGTCCACACTGGTCACCACGCCGACCTGCTGTCAGTGAGAGACACCTTGAACCTGGAGCTCTTCCATGTTGGCTGAGGACGGAGTGGAGGGGAATGCTCGGTGTGCTGCAGCTGCTCCTGTAAGAGGTCAGTGAAGTAGTTGTACCTGCTCCACGGAGACAAGTGAACTCCACGAGG
This sequence comes from Chascanopsetta lugubris, assembly GCA_016785325.1. Classification (NCBI taxonomy): domain Eukaryota; kingdom Metazoa; phylum Chordata; class Actinopteri; order Pleuronectiformes; family Bothidae; genus Chascanopsetta; species Chascanopsetta lugubris. Next base: position 13,019 of record JAFBJT010112070.1, on the reverse strand, counting down.
AGTTGTGTCTAACTGTCCTTAACCCTCTCCCCTATCGCCACAATATATATATAAGGAATATATAAGGAAGTAACTTTTGTGTGTACTTTGTTCATGTTTCATGTACTTGAGCAGCTTTGCTCTGGACAACACATATCTGTACTTTCTACCCCCCAAACATTGTATGAATATACAGATTCATATTGGTGCAGAACTGGATTTGAAAGAGGCCACCACTCTCATCAAGTACTTTGACTACTTGATTTAAAAGTACTTACCGGTACATGCCTATTCAAGCAGAAGGATTCATCTTTGTAGTATTTTTGTACGGCCCCTGCCTTGTCATCACAGTATATTTGATTCTTCGTTGTTGGATGCTGCATTTACTTTGCTACTATACTTAAGAGCATTTTTGTACTTCAGTTAAGTACTTTTGCTTTCAGATGTTTCTTATTTTTACTCCATTATGAGTACATTTTATTCTTTTTAAAGTTCACCCACAAAATCACGACTTTCTGCTGCGACGGAAGCTGACGTCCTGATCCAGTCAGAGGGGGCAGGACATATATGACTCCGCCCCCTGCAGCAGTAAGGCAATAGGAAATAGGCTTCACTCAGTAAGCACTTTTACTTTTAATTATTTGCCTTTAGTCACAAAGACAGATTAAAGTGTTACTTTTATATTTGCACAATGTTTACGTAAGTACTTCCATCAGTTCCATCTTTTGAAAAAGGCACAATGATAATAGCAAAGCATTTCAGTAAGAGGGAAATCTAAGACGCAATAACAAAGAGTTAGTAAAAGTATTATTAAAAGATCAACACAGAGAAAAAACAACATTTACCCTAAATACATTGTCTAAATAGGAAATGAAATGAAAATGCTTGAAATTCAGTTATCTTTTATCACTCAACTATACTTATGCAATTATACAATAGAATAGCAGTCAAAAGTAAAGTGAAATATAAAGCTAAAATAAAAATGTCCATGTAAAATAGAACAAAAATGTCTATGTAAAGACACAATAGATCGTTAACTCTATAAAGGAGCATATATACAGAAAGAAATGATAGAAATGACATCTCTGTGTATAATGACTTCAAATGAACATCTCGGTGTCGTCCCCTGTGTCGAGTAAAGCCTCAAATTAGACATGAAAAGCACTTCACCTCTAGTTCCACACAAAGCCAAGAGAACCTTGAGCTCCTCCTCTCAGCTGTGCTGAATGTGACACGTGCGCTGCTCATTCCTCCGTGAGGACTCGCTGTCTTTGAAGATCTGGGTCACCACAACATGTTATCTTGTGTGGAACAAGGTACGGAGACGAGGATTCAAGAATGACCTTTGACCCCCTGATGTGTGGTCTGATGGAGCCCAGAGGAAAGACCTTTACAGAGAACTAACTGTGACCCTGACACTCCTGCTACTCCATCTGAGCTCCTACTGTGCTGTTTACAGTTACACTCACGCAGTTTTATTGTTTGGCTGTTTACTTCATTCTTTACTTCCAGACGTCAACTGCACTGAGCTCATGGTTCATCTATAGAGACAGACGACGTGTTCGCTCCCTTCGACGGGAGCCAGATCGTTCCAATCAGCCCAATGTGTTAAGCTGCAGTTTGATTCCAATTTTATATCGAGTCTATGCAGCGACTCATAATCGAGTGAAATAGACCAATAGATGAAAACTGCAATTCTGTCAAAAATGGTTTATAGATGATGTCAAGGACGATTTTCACAAAATCTTCTTTCCACATTTAGAAAATATTTAGAAAAGAATAATTCAAGACATGTTGACACCGTTGAAGGCAGGGGTGTGTGATTAATTTACTCTCAGGGGCCAAATTTTGAATTTCTTGTCACATTGGTAAAAAAAATGACAAAACAATTGAATACTGACATTGTCATAATCACCTAAATGTATTTTTGTTCCCATTACCCTTAAATGAGCCCATTACTGTATATTTACATGAGGAGAGGGTCCTCTCTATGGGGGCCGCCATGTTTCTACAGTAGCGCAGAGCGGACATACTCAACATTTTTTCAGTTTAATGACAACCGCGGGCTACCGTAGGTTCTCCTGCTTGTTCGGGAGGGTGAGGTGATGGATTCAACATGCAACTTCACCACTAGATGTCACCAAATCGCACACACTGCACCTTTAAACTCCAAATGTTTCCCTTTGTTTTAGTGCCGACAACAAGTACACGCACATTCTGTGCCCGCGGACCCTATGTTTGACACCCCCCCGTTATAGGCCTTTAGAATTTATTCCAAACCTCCAACCTCACAACATGTTTGTCCAGCGTCACATTAACGTGTCCAATCAGATTCGAGTGTAGTACACGTTATTGTAGCAGTTATGAGGACATTGATACGTTTAGTTGTGACCTGCTCACCAGACCAGTCCACTCATTCTTTGTCAGCCCCTTTGTACAAAGACAATTAAAGCAGGTGAGTGTGAGAGGATTGTGTGTCAGCGCCTCCGTGACATGCTCAGGAATGTACATTTCCACTCTGCCGCCTCGCATCTTGTACCGGGCGAAGGAAACAGCTGTGGACCTGAAAAGAGAAGATGTGTGGCAACAATAACGCTCACGTCTGATATTTGACAAGTCGAAAAATGTGCCCGTTAAGTACGAGCACATGATTGTGTAAACACGGGAGTCACGAAGCCGCTTTCCTGTAGCCTGCAGGCACTGTTGTGCTCCATGGGCCACTCCCAAGAGCTTGGGAGGAGGCTGTGGAGGGAGGGGCCTGTGCCTGCCCGCTCTCAAGCCCACACAGGTGAACTGGTGTCGGGGTGGAATGCAGCAGGGAGGGGGCTCTGACACACAGAGGTGTGGAGCTTTCAACTTGCAACAGGGTGGGGAAGAGAAGGAGGCACAGGAAGGGAGTTAACGAAGGGAGTCATCGCCCCTCACTTCAAGAGGGGAGGGAAGGTGTGTGTGTGTGTGTGTGTTTATATCTTTCTGGGGACCATATTGAGCAAAGATTCTCACTGTACATAGTGAGGACATCGTCATCAAATCTTTAAGACTTGGTATCAGGGTTAAGGTTATGATTAAAGTTCAGGTTAGGTTTAGAGTTAAGGTTATTTGGGATTTTGATTGTAAGGGACTAGAAAATGCATTATGTCGACGAGTGTCCTCATTAAAATAGGAGAACAAATTTGTGTGTGTGTGTGTGTGTGTGTGTGCGTGCGTGCGTGTGTGCGCGTGCGTGTGCAGTAGGAGGGATCAAGTCACAACACACTCTTATTCTCTCACTCGCCCTGAGTCTCACTGTCATTCATATCTCTCCACTTACAAACTCACACACACACTCGACTCAGCAGAATTCAGAGTTGAATAAGTTACCGTTTGACCAGGAAGCAAGAAAAGGTACACAAACGAAGAACCGGACAACGTTTTCTTTCTTTTTTTTTTTATCTTTGATCTAAACTTTGAACCTGGACGCGGGGACTTTTCTCTTTCAGCACAGGTGGACACAAACCTTTTTCAAACTTGTTTTGTGGGTCAAAGAAAAGCAAAAGGACTTTATTTTTTTTTTAGTTTTTTTCCAAATTTAATATAAGATTGGACTTTGGGACTTGGCCTGGGCGATAGTGCAGTAAGAGGTTTGTTTGATTAGTAATCTCCTTCTATCCACTCACAACTTCTCAAGGCTCCATTGTTTTCAGCTTCAGCACTTTCCTCTTTGCCTCTTCTTTCATATATTGAGCAAAGCTGACGGTCGGATGGTTCTGTTTGTTTTATTCAACTTTAGATTTCGTTCGTGCGTGTGAGACAAACTTTGCTGGCTCTCTCTTGGACCTGTCTCTCTGCACCACTGCCCACATCAAAGTAGTGTAATGCAACACAGGTGAACAGAGTGGGATCAGCACAGGCAGTGCTATTGTCTATTGCTTTACACAGCCCCCCCCCCCCCCCCCCCCCCCCCCCCCACCCCCCCCCAGCTCTGACTTAAAGGTGCAGAGTGTAAGATTTGCTGACATCTAGAGGTGACGTTGTATCCATCACCTCACCCTCACCCCTCTGAGCCTGCAGGAGATCCTGTGGTAGACTTCAGTTGTCACTGAAACGCAAAAGATGTTCAGTCCCTCTACTGTAAAAACATGGTGGTCCCTGTAGAGAGGACCCACCCCTCGTGTAAATGTTCATTAAAGGGCTCGTTTTAAGGGTAATGGGGGGAAGTGATGCATTGAGGTTATTATGAAAATGCCCGTATGTCATTGTTTTGTTTTTTATACCACTAGAACGGACAAAAATGACTTCTGAAATCGTGCACACTGCACCTTTAACCTTGCTGGCTTTTTACGGTGGAATTGTGAGATACGGCGACTTCAAAGACACATTTCCAGGTGTGTCTCTAGTTGGGATTTAGCTGCGCATCAAAGGCAAAGATGCCGAACTTGACCCCCAGATCCTTATTAAGACACCCCACCCTCACCCTCACCCTCACCCTCACCCTCACCCTCACCCTCCCTCCCTCACCCCTAACCCCTGGCTGATGATGTCATGGCAGGATCAGACCCACGCCCAGCAGCGGTATGTTCACCTGGCAGGCGTGTTGTTGTCTGCAGAGAACAGGGGCTTGTAAACTTCTTCTTCTTCTTCTTCTTCTTCTTCTTCTTCTTCTTCTTCTTCTTCTTCTTCTTCTTCTTTTTCGGCATGTGTGCAATTTAGGCCAACGAGGGCGCCGACGACTCGCTTCTATTTCCAGCCTGTGGGAAGATGTAATTTGTGTCTCCCACTTTGTTGACACTCGGTTCGTTAAAAGCAGATCGCAGCTTTGATTCTGTGAGAGGAGGATGGAGCAGGTTTTCAGGTGCTTTTCACCATCTTAGCTGGTTCTCCGTCACGGACTGATTGGAGAATAGGGCCAGGTCTGTTCCTCCTGACCCCCTCAGTGAGTGATTTATGTGACACCTTATGGCATGAACACACACACACGCACACACACACACACACACACACACACACACCTGTAGTCAGCTCAGACTCACACTGATGTGCTAAGGTGCCTTTCCCATGTGTTTTCCAGGCTGTGTTTTTAACTTGGACGGGTCGTTCTCTCGCCCGCAGGAGAAATTCCATCTCCCAGTTGTAAATCTTCAGACGCGCAAATCATCTTTTTTCTTTTTCTTTTTTTTCTTTCTGCGCACTGGGCCGCAGTGTTATGCCCACTGAGACGATTACCGAGACATTTCATGCCACATAGTGCCCTTTGTTCGCTCTCCACCTCGCCCCTCTCCGGGTTTTTGGGAGCCTCCTCTATCGGATTGTTCTCCGTCCAGAATTCCTGCATAAAATTATATGTTTTGATCACGAAGAGCCAAAACAACAGCGCGCAGACATGCAGCAATATTTCCAGGTCCCACCCAGAAATGGTCTCCGTGCAGCTCATCACCTCCTATCATGTCTCAACTGGTCTTTGATGGTCTGTCCCATATGAGAATAACCAATATAAAAGACTCTCAGCTGTGTGTATTCAGATCTACAGAGCAGAGGCATGTTTGCATTATCTGTCGCTCACAGGGTTTTCAGATCCATTTTCACACGTTTTAAAGGCACAGTGGGTCAGATTTGGCGTCATGCGCTTTTTGAGGATGCAGCACAATCCTCAGTTATCATTAAAACTCAAAACAGTTTGTCCATTCTGTGCTACTGTACAAACACGGTGCTGCAACATGTAGATATTGGATGTAAATATATAAAGGGAAAACAACAATTGACTGTATCTAACAAGTGACTGCTCATAAAACCATCAGTATGGTGAAATTTGGTATTACATTTCTACCAAGTGAAAAGGAAATGTATTGTACACACTGGGCCTTTAATGTGATTTCTTACTCCAAGATAATGGAGATGAATTGCGCGAGGGTGGTCCAATCCCTGCTTCACTCAAATGTGCGCTTCAATAATTCCCTCTTGACTGAAAGTCCAAATCCAATGACCAAATGCAGAGTGTGTGTAGTTGACTCTGACGTTGACACGTGGCCAGTCCAGCTGCTCAAAACACCAGAACATCACATCCAGCGTCTTACTCCATAAATCACAGGCTGTGATTCTCAGCTCCTGATATTTGGCATTTAACTGCGACTTTGGCTCTTGAGCTGCTCCGTCTCCCAACTCTCTACTCCACTTCACTCGATGTCCCGCCCACAACATCGTCTGATCGACAGAGAACAACGTTTGAAGCCCTGGTGGCTGAGATGTTTTCATTTTGAATATAAATCCATATTTACAGTCCAAATATTGGTCATTGGCCTCAATAACCGATAAGAAGCGGTCTTCAGTATGATCAATGACAAACGAGCCATCAGCTACCTCAGTGTCAGCTGTTAAAGGCGCGGTGTGTACGATTTGGTGACATCTAGTGGTGAGGTTGCATGTTGTATCCATCACCTCACCCTCACCCTGCTGAGCGCGGAGGTACGGTAGACTTCAGTTATCACGATAACTCAAAAGATGTTCACTCTTGTCTACTGTAAAAAAACATGGCGGCCCCGTAGAGAGGACCCGCACCTCATGTAAATATACATGAAAAGGCTCATTTAAGGGTAGTGCAAGAAAAATAATACATTTAGATGATTATAAATTCATGAAAATGTCACTCATTGTTTTGTGATATTTGTAGACGTGACAGAAATGATCAAAATCGTACATACAGCAGCGATAAGGAAACTTTTTCTTTCTTTTCTTTTTTAAATTACATCTCCGCTTTATCAGGTCGATGGTGACTCACTAAAATCAACTTACAGGACTTTCACTGTATCAGACGTGTGTGTGTGTGTGTGTGTGTGTGAGACGACAGTTAATCAGCCGATCTCTCTGACAAAAGGAGGTATTTAGAATAAATACACAAATATTCTCATGTCACAGTTTGTTTGTAACGAACCTTAGTTTATTACCTCAGAGATTACAAAATATGTTGTTTGCATACAAGATAGTATTTTAGATTGAAAAGATTGCTCGAGTTGAATATTTTTGGTTGTATTTCTATTTACAATAATGATAATGGTCAAACTAATCTTACAATCTCAATTCTTAGTTATCAGGGATTACTGATCAATGTATCCATATTTGGAATGACCTGCATGGTGAGAGAACAGGATTTATATATATATATATGTTTATATATTTATATGTATGATTTATTTTTTTACAGATCCACACTCGATACTCAAAGTATGTAGTATTTCCACACATATGAATGTATTTGTGTGTCTGTGTGTTGTAGGAAGGAGATGGGGAGATGGACACTGCATCTCTCGCTGGGTCTCTGGCTGTTAGCCGTCCTATTGGCCGTCTGCTCTGCTGAAGGTGAGGACTAACTGCCTTTAACCACCATTTACCCGTTCATTCATTCATGTATTCATCAGTCATACCTCCTATCGTAGCGCCCTCTAGAGCCACAGACACCAAGGTCACTGGAGTCTCCCTTATTTTTACATGCCGGTTAGCAGAGTGATTTACAGACAAACTCATTTACATGCAACAAGTAGTTTAAATAGCATTTCTGATTAGTAATCAATTAATAATTAAATTATTCAAGTAAAGCTGCGCTTGATTGGAACCTTCAATAAGTTTTATAGTTTTACTTTATCTAACCTTTAGTTTGCTGGTGTTTCACTGTCTGCGACTTTTGAAGGGTAATTGATGGGGTTCCACAGGGTTCTGTGTTTGGAACGCTGCAGTTCATAATAAACACTGATGATACTGATGTATGTGAGGGATCCAAAACACTAAAGATGATATTGTTTGCAATGGTGAAATTTAGCTTGTGGTGCACTGAATTAGTTGCATTAAATCCCTGATTGTAACGATTTGATTTCGGAGGAAAATGAGATGTTTCTTGCGATGTATAAATTGTGAATAATTTTATAATGCAGTGTCATATAAAGTCAACGATCATTCCTCAGCACTGGTGTAATCCGTTGCGTGTATTTTGCTGTTTCTGTGGGAATTCCTGCTGAGTCATCATTTTCATTCTCACGCTGTGTCTCTGGATCTCTTCCACAGAAAACTACTGCTTCGATGCTCGGAACAAGAAGTGCTCCGAGTGTCTGCAGGCGGGGCTGGGCTGCAGCTACTGCCCCGTGGAGGTGAGAGCACAGGGCAGCATGAACACATGCCAGAAGTAGATTCAGTCAGAGTCATTACTGCACCTGCAACCTCTCAAAATAACAAATGACCGTTTCTGCTAGCTCGGAACAATTATTCGAAATTGTACAAAGTACAAAGTGATCAATTTCACTTAACTGAAATGGAAGTTAAAGCAAATGGTGCTACGTAAATATATGAAACAGGAATTGTCCTTGTTTGGATATTGTTGTTTATGAACATGGAGGGTTACAAGGGCTGTACATGGAGAGTGTGGTGGACAAAGTTGAAACGAATCGAATGGGCCATGGCCTGGTTTATTGAAGTATTTCCTGGGTTTTGAAGTAGAAAATATCTCTCAGGTGTATTTTAGGGTCAGGCTTAGGGGTTAAGGTTCGGCTTTAGGGTTGGGTGTTAGGGTTAGGGGTCAGTTATTGAGGTTAGAGTCAAAGTCAATGCAATGTCAAAATGAACCTTTCACAAATGATCTGGTCAGAGTTCTTAGCTGAGTCAGCGGTTCCTCATATACCGCTGAAAAGAAAAGAATGTCGGCACAAGCTGTCAATCACATCACCCAGCACAGACCGGGCTTAAAACCGGGTCCAAGTAAATCCCGTCCACCGAAGATGAAGACTTGAATCCTCATCCTGGACGGACAGTTCCTGCTGTATCGTGGCTCGGTCAAGAACCCGACTCACTGCGTATTCTCCCTGTACAGAACTATAATGGCCCTCGCTGTGACCTGTATGACAACATCATCGCCCACGGCTGCAGTGCTGCGGCCGTCCTCACGGCTTCCAGCAAGACGGTTGTGAAGAAGGTAAGGCAACACCACTCTCCCCCTATCAAAGTCTTTATAGCCTTATTAAAGGTGCGTTATTTAAGATTTAGGTGAAAGAGATTCCACTGTATTGGCAGAAATAGCAGGTTTGTGAGCAAGATGCTATTTTCATCCTTATCTTAAAGGTCCAGTGTGTAAGATTTCATTGAAATGACTTGCATTTCCATCGCTGACGGTAACATCCGAAAGAATCAAACTGATGCCATCATGAGCGCCACCGAATGCATGTTGTTGTCATTACATTAGAACGAGTCCTTTGAATGAGCCTGAGCGCGCGGGTTCTCGTTACGGAGGCCGCCATGTTGCACGGCATGTGTTCTGCAGTAGCCCCGGATGGACAAACTAAAGAGCTCACCCCTCTCCTTAGGCAGAGCAGATCAACACGATGCTCCAGCAGTCCCAGGTGTCCCCACAGCAGGTGAGCATGAGCTTCCTGCCGGGTGAAGAGAAGACGATGAACGTGGAGGTGTTCACTCCAATCAAAGGTCCGCTGGATCTTTATATACTCATGGACTTCTCCTACTCCATGGCTGACGATTTGGACAACCTGAAGAGGATGGGTGAAAAGCTCGGTGAGCGACCTTTGAACGGCCTCGTGTCGGTGACGAGTCTCGATGGGGTGTGATGACAGAATGTGTTTCCCGCAGCTACGCTGGTGGACACGCTGTCCAACGACTACACCATCGGCTTTGGCAAGTTTGTGGACAAAGTGATTGAGCCTCAGACGGATATGCGACCAATCAAGTAAGAGAGACAAAGTGACTTGTACTCGGGGGGGGATTTCATCTCAATGTACACGTCGTCGTCTCATCGCGTTCTCTCTTTTTGTCCATCCTCCCCCTTCGCTTCGCAGACTTAAGAGCCCGTGGCCCAACAGCACCCCTCCGTTCTCCTTCAAGAATGTCATCAAGCTGACCAGCGATGTGCAGAATTTCATCACTGAGCTACAGAAGGAATCAATATCTGGCAATCTGGACGCTCCCGAAGGAGGGTTTGACGCCATTTTGCAAGCTGCGGTTTGTGGGGTTAGTAAGACCAAGCATCCTGATGGATGGATGGATGGATGGATGGACGGATGGACGGACGGACATTCAATATAGAAGTGATCTTTCATGTCTTACCTCCCCCTTGTATTATCTTCTCCTCCTGTTTTCCACATTCCTCCTCCAGGACGACATCGGTTGGCGAAGCAATAGCACGCATCTCCTGGTCTTCTCCACGGAGTCAGCTTTCCACTACGAGGCCGATGGCGCTAACGTGTTGTCCGGCATCCTCCCGCGCAATGATGAGATGTGCCACCTGACAGACAACAATTACTATAAGGACATCCATCAAGATTACCCGTCAATACCCACGCTGGTCCGTGTGCTGCAAAAACACAACATCATCCCCATATTTGCGGTCACCGACCACTCCTACTCGTATTACCAGGTGGGTGGGCTGTAGTGGCGCAATATTCACAGATGTTCCGCACCTGATATGTGACGACAGAAGTCAGATGAAGGATTCCCTGTCTCTCCTGTGTAGAAACTCCACGAATACTTCCCCATAGCTGAGGTCGGTCAGCTGCAAGAGGATTCCTCCAACATCGTGGAGCTCATGGGGGCCGCCTTCAAAGTAAAACACCGCCCTCGCCGACACTGGTGCAATGGATGAACTCGGGGAAAATGGCCGAGTGGCTACTGACGTCTTCATGTCCTTTCAGAGCATCCGTTCCAAGATGAGCATCCGTGCCGAGGAGAGGCCCAAAGCCTTTGAGGCTCAGTTCCTGTCAATGGAAGAAAAAGTTGCACAATACGGGTCCTTTGATTTCAAGCCAGGAGCGGTGGTAAGAGCAGAGAGAAGACACACTGATTTATTACGTCTCCATGTTTGTTGCACTGGTTGCATTTTTATTTTGGATGGACAGGATGATGGATGGATGGATGGATGGACTGATGGATGGATGGACTGATGGATGGACTGATGGATGGATGGACTGATGGATGGACTGATGGATGGATGAACTGATGGATGGATGGACTGATGGATGGATGGATGGATGGATGGACTGATGGATGGATGGATGGATGGAAGGAATGGATGGACTGATGGACAAAATAATGGGTGGATGGATGGACTGATGGATGGACTGATGGGTGGATGGATGGACTGATGGATGGACTGATGGATGGATGGACTGATGGATGGATGGGTGGATGGATGGATGGATGGACTGATGGATGGATGGACTGATGGATGGACTGATGGATGGATGGGGTGGATGGATGGATGGATGGACTGATGGATGGATGGACTGATGGATGGACTGATGGATGGATGGGTGGATGGATGGATGGATGGACTGATGGATGGACTGATGGATGGATGGACTGATGGATGGACTGATGGATGGACTGATGGATTGATGGACTGATGGATGGATGGACTGATGGATGCACTGATGGATGGACTGATGGATGGACTGATGGATGGATGGACTGATGGATGGATGGACTGATGGATGGACTGATGGATGGATGGATGGACTGATGGATGGACTGATGGATGGACGGATGGATGGATGGACTGATGGATGGACTGATGGATGGGTGGATGGATGGATGGATGGACAGACAGAGTGATGGATGGACTGATGGATGGATGGATGGACAGACAGAGTGATGGATATATGGATGAATGGATATATGATGGATGGATGAATAGACATATATGTGGATGGATGGATATATGGATGAATGAATATACTGTATGATGGATGGATGGATGAATAGATATGTATATGTATGTATGGATGTTTGTATGTATGGATGGACATATGGGTGGTGGGATGAATTTATGGATGGATATATGGATGAATGGATATATGTATGTAGTATGTATGGATGGATGAATGGATAGCTGGATGCTTGTTGTGCTCTAATCTTGCTCTTGTTGCTCTTCAGGGCAAATTCAAGATGCGTCTCAAAGCCCAGAGGACGATGGACGGCCAACCGGTGTGTCAGGCGGCAGCGGATGAGAAGGAGGGAGTGATGAGGATCAAGCCCACGACGTTTAATGCAGCCGTAGACGTTGAAGCCACCATTCTGTGTCCGACCTGTGATTGCGAGAAGGTCCGACGTGCAGACTGAACTCTGAGGAGCGCAGCAAGTCCAACTGAAGTCAGCGACTCACAGTTGTCATGGGATATTGAACCTTGTGTCTCTGTTTGTCCGTCCCCCAGAGTCCTTCCCTCAGATCACCCAAATGCTTCACGAATGGAGACCTGGTGTGTGGGAAGTGTCAGTGTTTGGAAGGCTGGTGAGACTATCATCATACCGTTTATTCGTTTCTGTCACTTTACCCCAGCGTTTCACCTCCCAGGAAAATCGTACTAAATATTGAGGCAAATATTTTCCCGCCAACTAATCTTCATAGATTTAAACATGGAAATAGTTTGTAAGGATTCCCAGTCAGGGGAAGCTGCTGCTTGACTCTATGTGAGCACTGACTCTGCAAGATCCAGTCATACAATTATATACAAGACAGTACAATTTTACGAATATCTGAATAATCACCTCAGTGTTTGACCTTTGATGTCTATTTACATCATGAGGGGGTCCTCCCTATGCGGGCAGCCATGTTTTTACAATCGCCCTGACTGGATGTACTATACTTCTTTTGAGTTTGAATGAAAACTGAGGGCTATCATAGGTTCTCCTGCGTGCTCGAATGGGAAGGATGAGGTGCTGGGTATGCAGCTCCACCAGCAGATGTCACCAAATCGTACACACACTGTTCCGTTAAAACCAGCATCACTCTACAAACATCACATTAGACTTTATTCATGGATGAAGTCGTAAAGTCTTGTCTCTCTCTCTCTCTCTCTCTCTCTCTCTCTCTCTCTCTCTCTCTCTCTCTCTGCTTTGTTGACGTTGTTCTCCCCCAGGAAAGGTACATTCTGTAACTGCTCCGCCAGCTCTGCAGCCCTGGACAAGAGTCAGTGCTTTGGCCCAGGCATGACGGAGCCATGTTCAGGCCGTGGAGAGTGCGTGGATTGTGGAGGCTGCGTGTGCTTCAACCCCGATCAGTTCGAGGGGCCGTTCTGTCA
>JAFBJT010112068.1:0-13337 GCA_016785325.1 Chascanopsetta lugubris | reverse complement strand
ATAAGCTGCTTTCAGGCAGCGTGGCACACACACACACACACACACACACACACACACACACACACACACACACAGTGCAGATGATGGCTGCCTATACACAACAAATGTGTATGTGCACAACAAATGGTTAAATATGTATATTATCACCTGCTCTGCATTGGGTTTCTTTAATGTGCAAACCAGCTCATCATTGTGTAAATAAACCACCAAAATGATGTCATTATTTACCTTTGTGTGTGTGTGTGTGTGTGTGTGTGTGTGTGTGTGTGTGTGTGTGTGTGTGTGTGTGTGTGTGTGTGCAGTAACAGCCAGGCCTGCAGCAGTGCTGTGAGGAAACCTGCCATCTCTCTTGCAGACAGCACCGAGCTCAGGTGAGGAAACAACCACGGCAATCACATCTTTTATTGATCAACAACAGACAACAAGTAAGGAGCATTTGGGCCAACCCTTAAGTTACAATGACATCGTCCAAAGCAATAAATAAATCAATAAATATCACATGACTTTATACATTATTCAGCCAAATGGCTTCTGTGGTTTCATCCCTCCAGTAATGATGGTAAATATCATTCTCCTTCTCCTTCTCATTAGTTTGCCTCGGCAATAGCTTTTCACCTTCATGCCAGATGTGTACTCTTACCTTCTTCAACACACTCACACACACACACACACACACACACACACACACACACACACACTTTCATCTAATCTCCAAAATTAAATGATCCTCTCCGTTGCTCTGCCTCACATTCATCTACAATCTGTGCCTCCACTTAATGGGATGGATTTCTGAGCAAAATTGGCTAAACGCTCCTTATACACACACACACACACACACACACTTGTATCGTTACACACACACACGTACAAAGCTCAGTCTGTGCATTTCCCCAGATGAAGATTTTCATATAATTACCAGCTGGAGGAGAAGGTTTGTAGCTAATTACAGATTGAAAGTGGTCGTGGTGGGATTGAATAAAGCGCGTTTCATTCACAGACAGCGCCTGATGTATTCTGCTGACTGCACCATCATTCACCTGCTCCTGTGTGTGTGTGTGTGTGTGTGTGTGTGTCCTGCCCCTGCAGAGTGTTACTGAGCATCATGTACCTCATGGTGGAAACCATCCGAGCTCAAACGGAGGAGGACAGACCCGAGTGGATCGCCGCCCGAGAGACGTTCAGGACTGAGTTAGGTGTGCGTCAGACTCACGGTCTGTTCCTCTTCATCTGTGTCAACGATGTGAAGACGGTGTTTGTCCCCTCAGCTTCCCCCCTCTATAACGGAGAGCCCTTCGCCCTGCTCCTCTTCACCATGGTAACCAAGTTCTGCAGCATGAACGCGCCTCACTTCCCCATGAAGAAGGTCCTGCTGCTGCTGTGGAAGAGCATACTGGTCAGTACAGGTCACACGCGTGACACACGCCTGTCGCTCTGAGGGCGAAACACCGGTGCGCTCACCTCATCCGAGAAACTCAAAGCCTTGACTCTTCCCCCTGTTTTCAGTTTGCTCTTTTTATTTCCAACTGTATTTTTTAAAGGTGCAGTGCACCGTTGTAAACCTCAGGAGTATTTGTTGTACTTTCAGTCAAAAGACGAATATTCTGTCTTCTCACATCGATACGTTTTCCAGTCTTGCGTCCCCCCGCGTGCACACGATCAACGTGAGATACACTGGGCCACTGCCTCCGTCTCTCTCTGCAGTTCACCCTGGGGGGCTTCGAGGAGCTGCAGGGCATGAAGGTGCGGGGCAGGGAGCGCCTCAGCCTGCCCCCTCTGCCCGAGGACAGCATCAAGGTGGTCAGGGCCATGAGGGCGGCCTCCCCCCCGGCCTCGGCCATGGAGCTCATCGAACAGCAGCAGCAGCAGAAGAGGGGCCGCCGCAGCCGCAGGGTACGGACCCCCGTCATCCATCACACACACACACACACACACACGCTCAGAGTCTTCTCACATAGATAAAATGTCATTTTCGTCAGTATTTATTTCTGTCCCTCACGTCAAAGTAGTTCACATATTTATTGTGTATTTCAATGAGTGAGTGAAATTAACGAGACGTGAATTAAGATAAATTGCACTCAAAGATTCCAGATCCCTAAATGTATCAATCTCTTAAAATCAAGATGAATTCATAGAAAAACTAATAACAAAACAATGAATATACTATGGAATTAATCGTGTTCTAAAAAACATGGTGTTTGCACCTTTAACGTGACTGTAACTGACTGACATTTTAAAGACTAACACTGACTCATTTCTACCTAATCTCCTTTTCACTTAATCTGGAACGTGTCACTGACTCACTCCTCCTCCTCCTAATTTGTCACTGGCGCAGTTTTTCCACAATTCCAGTTTCCTCACGTCCCCTCAGACGATCCTGGTGCTGAGATGATGCTGGGATCTCAGGAGCTGGGATGGGACTCACCCTCTCCCTCTCCCTCCCTCCCTCTCTCTCTCCCTCTCCCTCCCTCTCTCTCTCTCTCTCTCTCTCTCTCTCTCTCTCTCTAACCGTGTCTCACTGCCCGTCTCCCTTGTGTCCCCACAGAGTGCCTTTGTTGATAGCTTGGAAGGAGACAGTCCCTTTCCCAAGAAGCAGGTCTTTACCCACAACTTTCCCTCGTTTCCTTCTGCATTTTCCTCTCTGCATTGAGCTGGCGTTTTTTGCACTCACCCCCCCACATCCCCTCTTTCTCTCTCTCTCTCCTCTTCTCACCCCCCCCTCCCTCCCCCCAGTCTTGGAACCTGCCCCTGACCTCTACCCCTGCTCTGCCCTCGCATGCTGATCACCGTCGGATCCCGGTGCAGCCTTGCTCTCCTTCTCATTTCATTTGCTTCACCTGCATGTTTTCTCACTTCTCTTTTCTCCTCTTCATCTTCCCTCCATGTTCCTTCATTTGGTCTTCATCCCACTCGTCTCCTCCATCCAACTCCTCTCCTCCCCCCGTCCTCCCATCCTCCCCCCGTCCTCCCATCCTCCCCCCGTCCTCCCATCCTTTCCCTTTTTATTTCTCCCTCACTCTCCTACCTTCTCTTATTCCCATCCTCACTTCTTTCTCCATTTCATTTCATCTTCTTGAAGCTAATCTCCTCTTCCTCCATCATCCCTGCGCTTTCATCCCTTCCTTCCTCTGTCCTCACCTCCTTTCCTTCAGCATCATACTGTCCTCACATACTGTCCTCACCTCCTTTCCTTCAGCATCATACTGTCCTCACATCCTTTCCTTGGCCCATCTCGTCCTCAATCCCCCCCCCCTCTCTCTTTTCTCTTTCCATCCTCTCGTGGCTTCACTGCTCTGCCTCTCACTTCCCCTCCTCTTTGCTGTGCCTATTCCCTCTTTTGCCACTACCCCCCCCCCCCCTCCTCCCCCTGTCCCACCGCCCCACTGCCCCCGCCTCTCCCCTCCCCCCCTCCTCCCATCCTCCCCCCGTCCTCCCATCCTCCCCCCGTCCTCCCATCCTTTCCCTTTTTATTTCTCCCTCACTCTCCTACCTTCTCTTATTCCCATCCTCACTTCTTTCTCCATTTCATTTCATCTTCTTGAAGCTAATCTCCTCTTCCTCCATCATCCCTGCGCTTTCATCCCTTCCTTCCTCTGTCCTCACCTCCTTTCCTTCAGCATCATACTGTCCTCACATACTGTCCTCACCTCCTTTCCTTCAGCATCATACTGTCCTCACATACTGTCCTCACCTCCTTTCCTTCAGCATCATACTGTCCTCACATACTGTCCTCACCTCCTTTCCTTCAGCATCATACTGTCCTCACATACTGTCCTCACCTCCTTTCCTTCAGCATCATACTGTCCTCACATACTGTCCTCACCTCCTTTCCTTCAGCATCATACTGTCCTCACATACTGTCCTCACCTCCTTTCCTTCAGCATCATACTGTCCTCACATACTGTCCTCACCTCCTTTCCTTCAGCATCATACTGTCCTCACATACTGTCCTCACCTCCTTTCCTTCAGCATCATACTGTCCTCACATACTGTCCTCACCTCCTTTCCTTCAGCATCATACTGTCCTCACATACTGTCCTCACCTCCTTTCCTTCAGCATCATACTGTCCTCACATACTGTCCTCACCTCCTTTCCTTCAGCATCATACTGTCCTCACATACTGTCCTCACCTCCTTTCCTTCAGCATCATACTGTCCTCACATCCTTTCCTTGGCCCATCTCGTCCTCAATCCCCCCCCCCTCTCTCTTTTCTCTTTCCATCCTCTCGTGGCTTCACTGCTCTGGCCTCTCACTTCCCTCCTCTTTGCTGTGCCTATTCCCTCTTTTGCCACTATCCCCCCCCTCCTCCCCCCCTGTGTCCTGCTCAGTACATGGTTGTGGGTGTGGGGGTGTGGGGGGGGGGTTCCAGAGACAGGGCTGACTTGCTGGCTGTTATCATTGCCTCTGGTGCGTTCACTCTCCACTGTTCCCCCACAGAGGTGGTCACCTCAGGCATCTGCAGTAGTAGCACCCCCCCCCCCCCCCCCCCCCCCCCCCCCCCTCCCGTAGCTCTCATCACATCGCTGCTGAGTATGGCCTCCAAACAAAACCATCAGGCTGCGCTCTGGACTCGAGGCCAATGTCATGAGAAAGCATTCACGGAGGCGGTGAATGGAGGTCTGTGAGCTGTGCCGCCGTCGAGACCCCTCATTGGCCGCGGCCGAAGCCTGATGGCAGCAACATGTAGCTCTCACACAGCAGAGAATGGCTTCTCCATAGAGACACTATGTTCCTCCTCCTCCTCCTCCTCCTCCTCCTCCTCCTCCTCCACACACTCACTAGTCCTCACTTAGCATTAGTGCGATCACCGGCGCATCGTACGTCGACTGCTCTACCCCTCAAGTGTCCACACCACTGACTCATGTGCCTGATGCTTGCACTACTGCCACACTCATTCATTAGAGGACTGGATACAGTGTGTGTGTGTGTGTGTGTGTGTGTGTGTGTGTGTTTGAACTAAAGCGGCACTTTCCTATCTGATGTTTGAGCTGTTTGGGGCCTTGCTTGCATTTCTGTTCTGCTTGTATCTTGCTGGTAAGTTGAATCACTAATGTCGCTTGCAGTCGTGGTGCAAACTAAAGATAATCCTTGATCTGAATTCTCTTTTCTGCATTTTGGTGATAAACTGTTTATTTCCTCATAACATGACGGATTTTTACTGTAGAGGAAAACAGGAAAATGCCTTTAAAGGTATTTTTAAAGGTGCAGTGTGTACGATTCTGGTCCATTTCTGTCACCGTATCTGTTGACATAGAATTACAAAACAAGAATACAGAGACACTTTTCAGTCTATATATTCGACTCAGTTTTGATGAACTGTGAACTCTGAGACTGTCACACGGTAAACATTCTGAATCAGCTGCTACAAGTCACCATTCAGACGTCAGGATGTTTAACACAAACTGGAATCTAATGAAAGTACATTTGTCTTTTTGTGCACTGTTTTCATTTTCCCAGGAAACACTTGATTTAAATGACAAGGTAAACTAAAGTTGGAAGGCTGTGGAAGGTTTATGAGATGAACATGTCATATATGTGTTAGGGTCACGTTCAGTTTCACACGAGTGGTGTTGGAATAAAGGAACCGTCTCACTCTAAGCGTCCGTCCTGTGTCCCCCAGCCCCTGGTCAAACAGGACAGTCTGGACACCTACAACGAGCGGGACCCCTTCAAGAACGACGACGCCCGGGACGAGGAGGAGGACCCCGAGGACGCCGACAGCGGCATCGAGGGCGAGGTGGACCCCCTGGACCGGGACGTCATCATCCAGCCTCCGCCGCCGCCGCCTCCTCTGAGACCCCCCACGGAGCGGGTCAACTTCCCTAAGGGTCTCCCCTGGGCCCCTAAAGTCAGGTGAATTGCTGTTTTCGCTTCTCGTTTCCTTTTGAACGGAACCTCGGATGCTTTTTGTTGCCAATTAGAAGCCGCAGCTATTTTTGAATAAAAAAGACTTTAATGTCTCCCCTAGTTCAAGCGCCTCACACCGAGCAAAGACATTCAAACCAGCTCAGGTGAAAGTTTTTAATGTGAAATAAATCTGTCATGTATCACTTTAACTGCCCCTGATCCCCTGGAGGCTTTTTATACCTTTTACCACACTTAGTGAAACCTCTTTAAGGGTCGGCCTCCCGCCATTTGAACCACTATTAAAGCCAGGACCATGCTTATGTTCCGGCAGTGGGTGTCGGCTTCGCTCACTGTTTGTCCGCCACCGTTTTCAGCAACGAAAACAAAATGTACCAAATGATCTCTCCTCCCTCGCGATCACCCGGCAATATGCTCTCCATCTGTGTTTCCTGACAGAAGCCCGTGTGCCTCTGCAGGGCGCCGCTCGGCGCTCGCCGCTCGGCGCTTTGAGCGCATGAATAATGCATCAGAGAGAGTATTTATATTATTCATCATCCTGATGATATCAGCAGACCGAACTCTCTCCTGTCATTATGTGACTTCAGTTCTAGTTCTGATCAGACATCGCTGCAGCCCCTCACACAGAGCAGCAGTTCAGTGTGACTGATGAGATCGCATAGTGCTGATGTGTGTGTGTGAGTGTGTGTGTGTGTGTGTGTGAATGTGTGGGTGCACAAATGGTGGCTGTGAAAATCATGTGATTCGTTGTTTGTTTGGATGCATCGTCATTTCAGTAGATATCTGACTGAATAACTCTGTGTGTGTGTGTGTGTGTGTGTGTGTGTGTGTGGAGTGGACCTGCCGCTGAGGGAAATGGGGGAAAATGAAAATAACACTTGAGTCTTTGAGGTGTCTCTGCGCTCATAAGTGATTGTGTCTCCCTGCGCAGGGAGAAGGACATCGAGCACTTCCTGGAAACCAGCAGAAACAAGTTCATCGGCTTCACTCTGGGAAAGTGAGTATTTCCTCTCACTCACGTTGACAGCTCTTTCTGAGACGTTGGCATGTTCACGTCCTGTTTTTAAACGGATCTCTGTCCTGCAGCGACACAGAGACCTTGGTGGGTTTGCCCCGACCCATCCACGAGAGCGTGAAGACTCTGAAACAGGTGAACACCTTCTGCCCTGCCCCTTTGCTTTCACTCGCTCCCTTGATGCTGAATCCTGTTCCTCTGGCCACTGAAAAATCCCTTTGTCCCTTTGAGGCAAAGTGTGCACTCAACAGGGCTAATTAACACTTACACTCTTGTTGTTTCTTTTTCTCTTTTCCAGCACAAATATGTTTCCATCGCTGAGATGCAGATCAAGAGGGAGGAGGAGCTGCAGCAGTGCCCCCTCACTCTGGTCGGTGGTCTCATCACATACACATTTTCCCATAACGTTACTTCCCGTGACCTTTGCAGAGCACACATGAGAGAGAGGGAGTATTTCACGTGATGAATGTTTAATGTGCGAAAGGTGGTGTGTGTTGTGTGGTGCAGGGGGAGGAGGAGGTGGAGGAGACCCCGGCAGAGACCCTGTATCTGGGAATGCTTCCCAACCTCTCCCAGTATGTGGTGAGTCCCTCATTAGTATTTATTAGCTCATGTGCTGCTCTATATTCCATGTCGTCTCCCAGCAGAAGAGTGTGTGGGGTTTCCACGCTTAGTTTCCAATGATTGAAACACACTTCAGACTCAGAGGGCTGGAGGGAGACTCCACTTCCTCTGCTGTTGAGGATGATGGACGCTCGGATGCGAGTGTGTGTGGATCTGATGTGGGTCCTGTCATTATCCCCCCGTGACAGATCGCCCTGCTGAAGCTGCTCCTGGCTGCGGCTCCCACCTCCAAAGCCAAAACGGACTCCATCAACATCCTGGCTGACGTGCTGCCTGAAGAGATGCCGTAAGTCTGAGCCTTTAAAGCCCCAGACCTTCACAGCGCCACAGCAGCAGGCGCTTTGGGCCCGGTGCTGGAGACCAGGAAGACCCTTTATTATGAGTGTTTTTATCCTTCCATTTCTCCTGTTTACACTAACTGACAGGAAAGTATTTGCTCATGTGCTCTGTACATTTGTGTGTGTGTGTGTGTGTGTGTGTGTGTGTGTGTGTGTGTGTGTGTGTCCTCTAGTATCACTGTCCTTCAAAGCATGAAGCTGGGAATTGATGTGAACCGTCACAAGGAAATCATAGTGAAGGCCATCTCTGCTCTGCTGCTGCTGCTGCTCAAGCACTTCAAACTCAATCATATTTATCAGGTACACACACACACACACACACACACACACACACACACACACACACTTACCCCTGTTAACCCATGTTGCCCACGTACACAAACATCCCTGCACCTCCCCCAGCTCCACCTCCACCTGATTTATCCAGTCAAGCATTTCCATTACCTCCCCCTCTTTACCTCCTCCTCTCCTCCCCCCACCTTTGAACCCACAGCCCCCCCCCCCTCCCCCCTCCGTTCATCTCCATGGCAACAGAGAATGTGATTGAAATTTGACCTATCCGTGTCGGTGTGATCACAGTTCACTTTAATTTCCGCCTTCGAGTTCTGCTGTCATTCACTGAGATGCGGATCTTTTCTGTTGCTAGGTAGAAACATTCCGTCACATCTTTGCTCTCTGTGGTCAGTGCAGTGGCGCCCTCGGTTGGTACAAAGGGGAAGTACCAGAGCAGAATGCAGCTCTGATGCAAAGTCCTATTGATTTGCCTTGTGCAATATTTGACCACAGCTCACAAACTATCATTAAAACAGATCAATAAGTCATTTGGTGCAGGATTAAAGGGAGATGCTGCACATTTTAAACAACCGCAGGAGATAAACCTTGAGTTGATGAGTTTCAGCAGCAGACATTTAATCTCGTGGGATAAGGTGAAGGATTTATTCCACTGACACAAGATGAAAATACAAATCTCAGGGTTCTTGACCTGTTCTCCACAACTCATCACTGATACTGGATTATTGCTAACGGGATTTATTTCCTCCTCCATTCCTCTTTGAAATCTGTATTGTGGGATTGTAGGCTTTGTCTCATCAACATCAGTGTCTGTAATCAGTCCTGTATTGTCTTATATCTTCAAAGTTCATGGTTTATAAGATGATGTTTTGAGCTACAATGAAAAGCCAAAGACTTCAATTTAACTTTGCACAAAGCCGCAGGAATCAATATTATTTCAACTTTTTACCGTCTGATCTTTCCCAAATATCTGCTCTCCTGTCTGTGTCTGCAGTTCGAGATCATCTCACAACATCTGGTGTTTGCCAACTGTATCCCACTCATCCTCAAATTCTTCAACCAAAACATTATGTCCTACATCAGTGCCAAAAACAGGTAGGAGCCCGTTCTCTGTTGTTCTCTTTATTCCACCGAAGTGTTGAATTACTGCGTTTTTTCTCCAACGATGCTCAGGCGCTAGCGTTGTGTTGTGAGTGTGGGCGCTGTGGATCCACATCAGCGCCTCACGGCCGAAACAGAACCTCTGGAGGCTCGGACATAAAGGAAGGAAGCTTCCGTTGACAGCGACAGTCGATCTTCTCTGTTTGTGACTGTGAAGGTGTTTTCTGCCTGTGGTGTTTCTGCTGACCAGTCACAGCAGAGGATGTAGATGCAGGTTGTGTTGTTCAGTCGTTAATATGCTGAGACTGCGTGTTCTCGCCGCAGCATCTGTGTGCTGGACTTCCCTCACTGCGCGGTCCATGAGCTGCCTGAGCTCACAGCTGAGAGCCTGGTGAGTCATGTGACATGTGGCCGATGTGGAAATTGTACCCAGGTGGATCAGAAGCATATTATTGATTGAATGTCCTCTCAGGAAGCAGGAGACATGAACCAGTTCTGTTGGAGGAACCTGTTCTCCTGCATCAACCTGCTGCGGACCCTCAACAAGCTGACCAAGTGGAAACACTCCAGGACCATGGTGAGGGAACATGACGTCATCACGCTGTCAGCCCTCCAATCCTCAAATCACGTGTTCTACTCAAACACACTGTGCTTCATCTGTTTCCAATCACGCAATCAGCTTTTCATCGATCATCAACAATTACATCGAAAGCTATTCCAAAGCAGAATCCATGTTGGAATATAATGAGCGTAACATTTATTCATCTGACACAAATCACTTGATAGCACCTTGAGTCCATCATCCTCTGACTGTAAACACAGCAGACCCCTGCCCAACTCTCCATCTATTGACGTGTTCTTCATAAGACACCTCCATATATGGATTGTACCGGTCCGGCCCCCCATCAAATGTGTCCGTACGTGGGCCCTGAAGTAAAATGAGTGCGACGCCTCTGAACCGACAGATGCTGGTGGTGTTTAAGTCGGCCCCCATCCTGAAGAGAGCTCTGAAGGTGAAGCAGGCCATGATGCAGCTCTACGTCCTCAAGCTGCTCAAGATCCAGACCAAGTACCTGGGCCGCCAGTGGAGGAAGAGCAACATGAAGACCATGTCGGCCATTTACCAGAAGGTCCGCCACCGGCTCAACGACGACTGGGCTGCTTGTTTCTCTTTCTGTCTCTGTCTGTGTGTTTGTCTGTGTCTGTCTGTGTGTGTCTGTGTGTGTGTGTGTGTGTGTCTGTCTGTGAGACCATGAATCTCCTCGTGTTCCATGTTATGTAGATATGTATGTTCCATGTTAACATGTTACACGTGTGTTAACGTGTTCTGTCTGAGCAGGAAGTTCAAAGTAAAGTTCAAAGTAAAGTTCAAAGTAAAGTTCAAAGTAAAGTTCAAAGTAAAGTGAGAGCGAGCGTGTGTGTGTGAGGGTGAGAGTGTGAGGGTGAGAGTGAGCGTGTGTGTGTGAGCGTGTGTGTGTGAGGGTGAGAGTGAGCGTGTGTGTGTGAGAGTGAGCGTGTGTGTGTGAGCGTGTGTGTGTGAGGGTGAGAGTGAGCGTGTGTGTGTGAGGGTGAGAGTGAGCGTGTGTGTGTGAGGGTGAGAGTGAGCGTGTGTGTGAGGGTGAGACACTTACAGTGGTAGACGTATGAGGTGGAGACACAGGAAGTAGAGAAGAACAGAAACATCCAGATGATCCACATCTTCACCTCCGACTCTTCACAGCACAAACATCTTCAGTCTGAGGACACGCTCCTTTAAACTGCTGCTGCTGCTGCTGCTGCTGCTGCTGCTGCACGTCTCAACACGCTGCTGCTGCTCACACTGACTCACACATGATTCACTGCACACACACACACACAGTCAGAGGGGGGGTGTGTGTGTGGTGTGTGTGTGTGTGTGTGTGTGTGTGTGTGTGTGTGGTGTGTGTGTGTGTGTGTGTGTGTGTGTGTGTGGTGTGTGTGTGTGTGTGTGTGTGTGTGTGTGTGTGTGTGGTGTGTGTGTGTGTGTGTGTGTGTGTGTGTGTGTGTGTGAACAGTGCGGCCGTGGTTACGTCTCATTTACATGTTTAGGACACAAAGAGGTTTCACACAAAGACAGAAAATAAAAAGTCTCAAGGTCAAAGGTCAAACTGTGTCTGAGAGAGAAACACGATACAAACAGTCAACAACCAACACACGACCACAAGGAGGCGACAACACAAACACACAGACATGAAATCAGAGGGAAATCACTGTATCCTGCAGCTATGGCACACCCTGACACACACACACACACACACACACACACACACACACACACACACACACACACACACACACACACACACACACATCCATCTCACACACCCTGAAAATACCTGGTTCGACTCATAAACACTTTCCCCATCACAAATACATCGCCACAGGCAACACACACACACACACACACTTAGCCTGCACCTCAGACACATTCTTACTCACACACACAAACACACACACACACACACACATACAGGGCCACACCCAGTCTGTTCCTGTTGCCGTGCCGACACCACACCTTGAACACACACCTGGACGTCAGAGTTCTCAAAGGTGGATGTTCATCATCACACTCATTACAACACACACACACACACACACACACACACACCTGCCTGCACAGCGTACAAAGCCTCCTCCACGTGTGCAGACAGTGAGACAAAGGTTGTAGGTTTGGAAACACTCGGCTGTCCCTAATAAAATGACCAGTCTCCTTCACATGGAATAAAGTGATGACATCATCACTTCACTGAGACACAAATATCATGACACGTGTGTGTGTCATGTTTTTGTTAAGTAACATTCCACAAGTATTGAAACCAACTTCTCAAATAATCAACAACAAACATTTCACTTTCATCACCAAAGGATTCCTTTGATAAATTACTTCCTGTTCACAGACACACACAGACACACACACACAGACAGACAGACAGACAGACAGACACACACACACACACACACACACAGACACACACACACAGACACAAACACACACACGCCTGAGACAGGAAGCAGACTCTTGAGGCAGCAGGTGAAGAGGCTCTGCTAAGTCTTGCTAAGAAGATTAACCTGCGCGCGCATGCACACACACACACACACACACACACACACACACACACACACACACACACACACACACACACACACACACACACACACACACACACACACACAGTGTAAGCTGAGCATATCGACGAACACTTCTGTCATTCGGACGGAAAATGTAACAGGAGGCGAGTCGACAAAGACCAACTGACCTTTGACCCTGAGAACCACAACACTGTAAATATCCTGTTTATCTTTGACAGTGTGTGTGTGTGTGTTGTGTGTGTGTGTCTGACTGTGTGTGTGTCTGACTGTGTGTGTGTCTGACTGTGTGTGTGTGTGTGTGTGCAGGTGCGATGGACGTTGAGGATCCGTCTCCTTTGCGTCGCTTTGTTGTAGCGAAACGTTCGATCACCTCGATCTTTGATCAGCTGCTCGACTTTGTGAAGGAGGGTTCAGCATTTGTGGATGGTAAGACACACACACACACATGCGCGCGCACACACACACACACACACCACACACACACATATACTCTGACCTCTGAATTCAGCTCAGTACAGTTTTTCAGTCGACCTGAAAGCATCACACTTCTGTCCACTAGGTGTCACTGTGAGCAGGTGAACAATAAAGTTGTGAGAGGAAGTGTGGTCACATGACCTCATCTGTGTGTGTGTGTGTGTGTGTGTGTGTGTGATGTCAGAGGTGAGGCGGAGTGATGACCTGGGTCAGGTGGCAGTGCAGGAGCAGAGTGAGGAGATGAAGAACAGCGCCACCAAGCTGTCGACCATCAGAGACGTGGTTCTGCGCAGACACATGAAGGTGGCCTTCTTCGGCAGGTAACTGGAAACAAAGCAACAACAACAAGACAACAACGTCACAACAACAACACAGCAACAACAACAACACAACAACAAAACCACAACACCAACAACAGCAGCAACAACACAACAACAAAACCACAACACCAACAACAGCAGCAACAACAACAAAACAAGACAATTACCACAATGTGATGACAATACAACAACACCAAGACAAC
>JAFBJT010112066.1:100468-118458 GCA_016785325.1 Chascanopsetta lugubris | reverse complement strand
ATAGAGAGAGAGAGAGAGAGAGAGAGAGAGAGAGAGAGAGAGAGAGAGAGAGAGAGAGATGGAGACACACGGGGGGAAGCGGAGACAGAGAACTCCAGGGAGTGCGGGCAGAGGGAGACAAGGGAAGTCCTCAGAGCAGAGGCAGCGTTAGGGAGCTGCCAAGTTTCGGGGAAGCGTATCGTCGGTGCAGGTTTTTATAAGACGGTGTGAGTATGTGTGGGACGGGCGGCTCAGCTGTCTAACAGCTTGACTGTTTATCTTTCTGACGCTTAGCCCGGAGATTAATGGGGGAAGTGGGTATTCATTAAACATTTACAAAAATAAGCTCGGCAGCGTTTTATCATAGAACATAGTTCATGTTATGAAAACAGCACGTTTGAGGTGTTCGGCTGACTCTCTCTTATCCACGGCAGCCGAGAGCCGGCTCCGCTTCTCTCCCATTACACCGAGAGGCGACGGCGAGGTCACCATTCTGTTTTATCGCCGTGTTTTTAAGATCGTTTTTACTGAGACTATTTATACTTTGACAGTTTGACTTTTTACCCAGATGCTTTTCACACCGGTGTGTGTCGATATTTGTGACTTGTGTGAGGTCAGAGGAGATAAGGACACAAATTGGGTGGGGGGGGGGGGATCTGCTGCCAGACATCATGTAGGCATTAGCAGGAGTGACTCCGTGTCTGCGGTGGTATATCTGCAGCAGATTGTCCCACATGTGAAACATGGTGGACACGCCGGCGGGATGCATATCCACAGGAAGAGAAGGGAAGCAAAACAGGGCGCGGGCGCGATGAGGTGACCCCACCGATGAAGAGAAGAACACCCGGCTTCTGCTTACAGCGACGGTCAGAGCGGGAATCAGACTCGGCGGTGACCTCAGAGCGCCGCTCTGACCATTTTACTGGCGCTGGCAACGGATGTGAGTTGGATGGGTTGAATAATGATCTATTACATGGTACGTCTGGACCGAGGGGATCCCATCCAACAACATATCATCAGGTAAGTCGCGTTCTCACCCTGCTCCAGCTGCACACACACACACACGCACACGCACACACACACACACACACACACACACACAACCGTACTCCCCAACTCAGAGACTCCTATGGCTGACCAACATCTTCAGATCGGTCCAGAACAATCGGATTGAAACATTCCCCTCAGTTTGGAAACCCCTGCCTCCAAATCAGGTGTGTTTGATGCTTAGAGCTGGGTCTTGTAGTTGTCAGCTGAGATCAGCGTGTGACAAGAGAATGTGGAGCGAATGTAAAGAAGGACGGGATGACAGCTCCGCAACGAGTGGAGCCAAATCTTCCGCCATGGGGGCCGTCATGCTGGTGTGGGCCTCCCGGTGTCTGGCTGAAGCTCCCAAAGTCATAAACCCCGCCTTCTCCCGGCGTTCGAACTTTTTACTGCACACTTGTGCGCCCATAATGAAAAGACGATGTTGTGTGTGAGAAAGTGGTGAGCGGGGAAAGGTATGGAGACATGGAAGTCTCATGAGGTAATGCAAACGTATGGGGAAATAACGCATCCCCATGCAGTTCTCACCGTTTCCATTTGCTGGCTCCACATCACACGGGATTCCTCCAAGATTTATCTTTTTAAAGGAGCCTTTCACCAGATCTGTGCGATGACATGACGAAATGACGCCCCATGATCGACAGGCCCACGACGGGTCATCGGTGCGTATCAACAGAACCAGGTCTCTGCCATGAATGGATAACAAAGACTGGACCACTACATTGTCGGAGTGGGAGCCCTGCACTTCCCCATCACAGATGTTCACTGGCTCATGAGCGTGGAGCTCATGGAGCTCTGTGTGTGTGGTGTGTCTGAGGAAGAGCACGGCCTCCTCTAGCCTCTTCTTTGATGCCCATGTATCTTGGTGGTCCCATGGATAGTGCTGTGGTTCGTTGGACACGTGGAATGATAGGAAAGTGGATCGTCTTCTCAGCGTGAGAGCATGTGGAGAAAGTCGTTTTGTCTGCATGGTGCCACGCTGCAGATTCAGACGTTTGCAGCATCACAGTTGAACCCATTTGGCCCTCAGGTTTTGTCGGACATTTTGGGATGGGATTTGAACCCATTACGTCATGTACGTATAGCAGTACCTCTGCGCTGTACTCAGGTAGCCTCTATAGCAGCGGTGTCAAACTCATTTTAGTTCACGGGTCACGTAAAGCTCAATTTCACCTTGACTGGGCCCGACCATTCAAATCACAGCATATTGCCGCTTCATCAACCTCTCACATACACACACACACACACTCTACTCCTCCTCTTATTCTCTCCAACACAGCAATACAAAACGGGATGGGCTCCCCCTGGTGTCCTGGCATAGTAAATGCAGGTCAACAAACCAACATCTCAATATCTTCTCTGTAATTTCTGCACTTTGCAAAAACATCCCGTGGGCCAGTTTGGACTCTCTGGCGGGTCGGTTCTGGCCCATGGGCCCTATGTTTGAAGGCCCTGCTCTGTAGGTTGCATTCGGAGATCACCTCTCTCAGACATTTGAGTGAAAGCACAGGTGTGAGAGGAACCTTTGACCGGAGCTGGCAGAGTCAAGAGTCTGTACATTCATGTGACACACACACGTGACACAAACACACCTGCCTGAGTGGACGGGAGACGGGCCGTTGGCCGCGGAGGCGGGAAAATGAACTCGTCCCGGAGTAACAGAGGCAAAACGGGGATTCAGTTCGTGTGCCCATTTAATGTATGCCTACTCTCACCCTCAATTCACCTTCACCCAAGGGCGTAATCTACATTTCAACTTTGGCTGAGACATCTGGGATATAAGGCTCAGGGCTCCCCAATTATGGTGTAAGTCATGTTCACAACACACTGCTGCACACACACGTGCACACACACTCTGTAACCCTGTGGCACTCCAGACAAATTAGCAGAATATAAACATCATTTCTAAGTGACAGAGCCGCACTTAACTCGACATGGAGCCCTGGACAGTGTTCAGAGTGAAGGGAAGTCAAACCTAATTCTGATTTACACAGTCGTGGTGATCGTATCACAGAAACGGTGCCGCTCGTGATGAATCAGCCATACAACACATATAAATAAATGAAGCTTTGCATGAATATTCATAATTACAGCGGGTAGATCTGCTGTGTCGAGACGTGTCAGCTGTTAAAATCAGCACCTTCAGCGTTGCACAAGATATTTCATGGATGTTTTACGACTCGTTTTTTTTTTTTTCACCCCCCCCCCCAACACATGGAAATGTGTTTTGCATTAAGACATTTCTTTAGCGTTCCAGCCTGTCTGTCTATCTATCTATCTATCTATCTATCTGTCTGTCTGTCTGTCTGTCTGAGTGATCAAGAATCTCTCATGGAGCTAAGGTACGACATGGTTAGGAGCAGCGATCCAGAGGGTCTCCTGAGGGTTGGAGCTCCTCAGTGAAGGGCTGCTCGTCTCCAGGCCCACACACGTTCCGCATGTTTCACTTCAGGCCAATAAAGTTCATCTGCGGCATCGAATAAAAAGCAAACACTCTGCAGGACTTGACAGATTGCAGCTAATGAATTCATTTTTCCTGCATATAGAAAGTGATCATTATATCTCTATCAGAGCCAGATCTTGGCATAGGCCGTATAAGGTGGTCGCCTAGGGCGCCACCTGCTGGAGGGGGCAAATTACGACCCTTTTTTTTTTTTTTCCCCCCCCCCCCCCCCAAACACATGGAAATGTGTTTTGCATTAAGACATTTCTTTAGCGTTCCAGCCTGTCTGTCTGTCTATCTATCTATCTATCTGTCTGTCTGTCTGTCTGTATGTCTGTCTGTCTGTCTGTCTGAGTGATCAAGAATCTCTCATGGAGCTAAGGTACGACATGGTTAGGTAAGAGGAGCAGCGATCCAGAGGGTCTCCTGAGGGTTGGAGCTCCTCAGTGAAGGGCTGCTCGTCTCCAGGCCCACACACGTTCAGCATGTTTCAATTCAGGCCAATAAAGTTCATCTGCGGCATCGAATAAAAAGCAAACACTCTGCAGGACTTGACAGATTGCAGCTAATGAATTCATTTTTCCTGCATATAGAAAGTGATCATTATATCTCTATCAGAGCCAGATCTTGGCATAGGCCGTATAAGGTGGTCGCCTAGGGCGCCACCTGCTGGAGGGGGCAAAAATAAAGAATGTAATTATATTTGCACATTTTGAACATACCGTTCAATCAATGCTGTATTACTTGACTTATCCTTGGATCAATCGGCCATACATGACTTTTGGAGCTGCAGTGACGTCACCACTGATGTAAAATCTGATCATGTAACTGCTACAGGTGATACTTACTCCTCTGTTTTGACTGGTGTGCTAATATTTTACATTCTGTGGCTTTTATAGGGAGATATAAGCAGGATTGTAGTTCAAATCTGTATGTGTGTAAGTGAGAATGAACAGCTGCCCTGTATTGGTCAATGCCTGCTGGGATTGTTGTGCGCTTGCATGTGTGTGTGTGTGTCTTGGATGGATGGACATCGCCAATAATCTCATCCATAACAATCAAACTTTATACCACTGCACATGGAGCTTTGGTTTTGATCTGCGCAGACAGCAAAGCATTTGCTGGGAAGTATCAGCAAACGGATTGTTTTGCTGACATTTAGCACATTCAGCCAACCACACGCAATGTTTACAGCAGATACACTGTTCAAATGAGATACACATATAATTAGATCCGAGCCAAAATGACCGTTCTCGCTCAGCTCGCGACCCATGGTAAATAAACACAGAGTTTATTAGGATCGGGACCATTTCTCCTCCATCAGCACCATGGCAACAGCGTTTGGTCGCTGGAGCTATGGGCTGGGCAGAGTTGGGTTTACAGAGTCATTATTTAGTCAGATAAACAGCTGCGGGCGTCGGAGCTGATTGGGCGCCGCCGCACAGAGCAGCTCCTCCGTCTGTGCCCTCAGCTGAGGCTGTGACACCGACAGGGAGCGGGGTGATGGCCGAGAAGCTGCTCAGTGTTTATGTGTTGGCTCAAGTTATTCTCTGGGGATTTATGCACTTGGATTTTGCAGAGGAACAATCCACATTTTTTTCTTGTGCCAAAAAAACATTTCACAATCAATTCAAAGTTTCATACTGTCGGGAAAATGAAGGTAAAGATGAGGATGAGGTGAAATGGAAAGAAATAAGGAGGGTCTGAAGAGGAGGAAACAGGGTCAAGAGCAAAGGGGAGAAAATAAAGTCCAGAGGGAAGAAAGTGAAACGTAGAAACAAGAGAAGGAAGAAGAGATGTGCAGAAAAGGAGGACAAGAAATAAGGCCCAGAGAGAAGGGAAGGAAATGATGTACGGAGGAAAGGGAGGAAACAATAAAGTGGTGAGGAAAGAGGGGAGAGGAAATAGAGATGGGGGATCAAAAAGGTTTGCGGGGGGAGGGGGGTTTGAAAAAACATGAGCAGTGGAGAACATAAAGACAAGTGAAAAGAAAAAAGAAAAGAAAAGAAAAGAAAGGAAAGTAAACGAGGGACAATTTGAAGGAGAGAAAATAAGGGTCAGAATAAAAGGAACATTTTGAGAAGGAAATGAAGTCTTGTGAGAACAGAGAGACACAGATACGGTCCAGTGAAAAAAAGGGCAACGGTCATTATAAGGTGAGGAAAGGAAATAAGAACCAATTTGAAAGAGAGTCAATTAAGGACAAATTCAAAGGAAAGAAGATGAGTAACTGGGGGGAGAAAGGGGGGTTAGGACGACCAGTTTGAAGAGGGGAGATCAATTGGTGGAGGACTAATTCAAGGGAGAGGAAATAAGGATCAATTAGAAGGACAGGAAATAAGGGCCAAACGAAGGGGAGGAAGTAAGGACCTGTTTGGAGTGGGGGTCACGTGAACTGGTTTAAGGGGAGTCAAGAAGGACCAGTTTGAAGGGACATCACTTCCAACTTGAAGTAGAGGAAATAAGGGTCCATTTGAAGGATGATGGTGGGAGGGGGGGCAGTTTGAAGGTGATAGATAGAAATAAGGATCCATTTGAAGGAGCTGATATTAGGATTGTTATTCCAGGTTATTTAGGGAGGAGCCACTTTTAGCAGATGCGGTCAGGACTTGGGCTGAACCATGGAGGGTCAGTGTGTGTGTGTGTGTGTGTGTGTGTGTGTGTGTGTGTGTGTGTGTGTGTTGTAACGGTATGCAATCTATTTCTCAGATTTTATGAATCATGACAGCTTGTAGGAAAATGACTACAACTCTCCAAAAAATGGACTGTGTGTGTGTGTGAGTGTCTGTGTGCGTGTGTTGCACACACACACACACACACTCACACACACACACTTAGAGGCTACCCTACATTGTCCTCCCCTCCCCTGTATTCTGACCTCTTCCTGTCTCAGCCTCACCCTCTTGTCCTCTCTCCTCATGAAGTCTGGTGAACACATCAACCAGCTTGTGTGTTCTCTCCCTCTGCCTCTGCCCCAGTAATGACACACTCCACCACTTTTACATTACACAGCTCATTAATAATACACTTCACACACCCACAAAAGAATCTCATTCACCCAGCCACATGTAACCACACACACACACACACAAACACACAAACACACACAATGCTATCATGTGATCCAGTCCCACAGTATGTTATAGCCCTGATTACTTTTAATTACAACACAGCCTTTAACTGTGGAGCTACGACCGATACGTAAATGAGGGGCCTGATCGAGCGGCTCCTCCGGGCCTCTCGTCCAACTGCCGATCTCAAAAAAACAAACAGACGGCGTCAGCGCCGCGCTCGCCTCCACCACAAAGCATACGTCAGCGCCCGACATTACCCCGCTGTGATGTCATGTCCTCTAAACGCTCCAGACAGTTAGAGTGAGAGAGAGCAGGAGGACGGCGCGCACGGAATCGAACGCACACACACGCGGAAAGTGTAGGAGGAGGGCTGGCGCCCGCTCACGGGCGGGTCGGGAGCGCAGAGGAGGGGGCGTGACGGCGGTCAGGGTGACAGAGAGCAGGAGGACGTACGGAGCTGCGGTCGCCGTCGAGAGCGAGGCCTCGGATATGGCTACGGTCAAGAGGGTAATGAGGGGTGAGGGCAGGGTGAGAGAGGGGGGTGAGTGGGGGGACACCGGGGCATACAAATGTCACATTGCGGCAGTGATTTCTCTGTCAGGGCCTGTGGTTGTAACCTTAGCCTTCCTTTCACTGCTCTGCTACGCAAAATAAGGCCGCCCCAATCCCAAGGCCAGGCACATATACGCGGAACATGCGGCTCATTGGTCGAGCCAAGAGAGAGCCAACGCACACACACACACACACACACGCAAGCACACACGGCCACCTTTGATCAGGCACTCGCGTAAACATGATCACAAACCATCGAGCATGAATGCACATATACAATAGATAGAATATCGATGTCTGTTTGTTCGCTGCGTGAATAAAGCAGAGCCCAGCATGACACACACAAACACAAACACACACACACACACACACTCGCTAATGTGCCAATGAGAGCCGCCATTTAGTTCTGTCCACACTCAGTTCACGGAGGCTTAGCGGGAGCCGCTCTCCAGCCGGGGGGATAGAGATGCTAATCGAACACGACACGTGTACACACAGGCGCGTAGAACTTCTATAACGGTTTGATGTGACCACACCGTGCCTGGAGATGCCGTGTTTTTATTTTTCTTCAAAACACAGCATCAATTATCCCATCGGAATTCGGCCTTCATCCTCGCAGCGGGGTTTGCTACGGGCCGGAGGAGGCGGTGGTGAGCGGCGCCTCGCTCATTGATCACCTCCCCATCCAACACCAACATGCTGATGCTGACGAACTGTGATCCGACAGATCTGCGACGCTCAGGATACTTCGTGCGGTTCTCAGTCCGGATCCGGCGGCGCAAAGACCTGGGGACAAACCGGGGCCGCCGGCCAATGATGCCGCTCCATAGCAGCCGTAACCCACAACATCATGAGACCACCTAGCCCGCTGCAATCAACCCGCCTTCTCCCTCCGTCGCCTCCCTGACCTCCAATCTTGCCGCCCCCCCCCCCTTCTCCCCACCCCCGCTCCCCCGCCCCAACTCCCCTCTCTCGGCTTTCTCCCCTTGCTGACTGTCCATTCCGGTAAGCTGGCCTACGCTCTAAAAACAGCCCGGGCGCTTTTGAGTGGCAGAAGCCATGGGGGCCGGGTTGGGGGCGGGGGGGGGGGGGGCGGGGTGGGGGGGGGGGGGGGGGGGGGTGGGGGGCTTCAGGGTCTCCATTTAGCCACTTCCTCTGCAGAGGGAGCCAATGTGTGTGCCCCTCCAGGCCATAGCTTAGCTTTCCATGTGTAACCGTATGAGGCGTTTTGGGTGAAGCAGAGGAGCTGGGCCTGGGCCTCAGGTCTGCAGCTACAAAGAGTCGGCTGAATATGCAAATGGTGAAAAATCACCGGCAGCATGTTTGCGCGCGCACACACACACACACACACACACACACACACACACACACACACACACACACACACACAGTGGAATGCTGAGTGTATGTCTATAATTTGTTCTGGTTCTGCTATTCAATATTTGGCTGATGAGAGAATGCGAACAGCACGCTAATTCTAATCAGAGCACGCAAAGTGAGATGTAGTCTCTCTCTCTCTCTCTCTCTCTCTCTCTCTCCCACACACACACACACACACACACACACACACAGACACACACACACATGCATGCATAGTAAGCTCAGCTGGCAGTCAGCTCGTCAAGCTCACCAAGAGGTCCATCAGTAATGAAAGCTTCTCTTCCTGCCACGGTATGGGGGATACAGCTAAAGCTGTGCATGAGCATGTGTGTGTGTGTGTGTGTGTGTGTGTGAGTGTGAGTAGTGTGTCTTTTCAGCTGGCACCTCACAAAGTTGGCAGCTGTATGTCTCCAGAAACCCGCAGGAACAAATTTGTCTTTGGGGTTTGGTTCTCGTCTTTATATATGTGCTTGTATGGGTGTGTGTGTGTGTGTGTGTGAGTGAGTGAGTGTGTGTGTGTATGTCTGTGCATGTGGGTGAGGCAGTCGAGAGGTCTGGTCATTATCACCGCTGCAGCCACTGAGTATGCGGCCAGAGGAGCAGAGGAAAAGGTAGGACAGTGCGGGAGCTGGAGGTAAATCAGGACAGAGCTGTGAGACGGTGATTAGAGGCCAGACTCAAATGGAACTCAAACACACGATTCGCACAATAAATCATAAACGTCTCCTGAGCTCCGGATCTGAAAAACACTCGGCCAGTTCTCTCTCGCTCATTGTTCCTCCAAAATGCAGATATTTGCTGGACGGTAAACCAATCCTCTGCGCACACACGGGGCTACATGCACAAGGCGACTCGCAGGGCTGATATTTTGCTAGTCACCCGGCGGAATGCCGCATGAATCCTATGTGTTTTCCCAGCTTGTCTTAGCTGTGGCGTGTTGTGGTCACTGGGCCTGCATGTGTGTGGTCCTGGTGTGGTTCAGCTGCTCAGAATCATTTCCATTTAAACATATCTGTGGTCTTCAAAGCAAACCACCACTGTTCTCCACTCCATTGGAGGCAACACCGAGAGCCTTGCCCTCTGCGTGACCGCCCGTGTGTGTGTGTGTGTGTGTGTGTGTGCGCGTTTACATGCGTGCGTTCAGACCGCGGGTGTATGTTTGAATGTGCGAATGCGTGCGCGATCCACTGTCATCCGTCTTCCGGCAAATTAGCAAAGGAGATTTCTCAAAGAGTCGAGATAATGGGGAGCAAACGGCATGGGAGGAGGGCGAGGGCTGATGGATGGCGGTGTTTTGCAGCTGCGGGGCCCCTGCGGGGCATTGTGTCCCGGCGCACAGTGGCTCCTCTCTCAGGGGTTCCTTCCCACCACAAACACCGGCGCAGCTCGGATCATTGACAAGGAATGTGGACGCCTCGGTCCTGAAGCACCTTCATTGATGTCTCGCTCGCTCGCTGTGTCTTTGAATGTGTCTCCTTTGACGGACGGGGGTCAGAGGTGTGACCCCGCCCGGTGGGGCCACATCGCATGGGGTTTTCATGCTTTTATTCGCTTGATCGCAAACTTTGTATCGGAATCACACCGTCACCTGCGGATGGCCCGAGGGGACCGGACGCAATGTGCTCTGGGAAATGTGGAGGACGTGCCCCGTACACATTGGTGGGATTTTTCAGCATCTGCGTGGATCCAGTTTCCCCCAAAAACTGTGTGTGGAGCAAACAGTTTATAGAAAACAGGGATGAGTATTTATCGCTCGCAGGACCCCAAGGTGGCAACACGGTTTCCATTGAGGGATCTGTCCAGAAATGACTTTCTTAAGGTCTGTGCACACACACACACACACACACACACACACACACTCACTCACTCACTCACTCACTGGACCCACTTTCCCACAACGCATCTGGCAAACAGGAAGGAAACACTGACCGGATTAGATCCCTGTTGACTCAAAACAGCTCGGATCCCATTATGCAGTGATAAATGGCCCATCAGCAAGTCAGGGAGTCTTTGGACCATAAAGAGAGGATGAGCTGAGAATGATTAGAGAGTCAGTGGGTTCTGCTCCAGGGACAGG
This sequence comes from Chascanopsetta lugubris, assembly GCA_016785325.1. Taxonomy (NCBI): domain Eukaryota; kingdom Metazoa; phylum Chordata; class Actinopteri; order Pleuronectiformes; family Bothidae; genus Chascanopsetta; species Chascanopsetta lugubris. The sequence continues at coordinate 107,906 of JAFBJT010112066.1, read as the reverse complement.
CTCTGCCAAACAGTAGAGGACGGGCCGCTGGTGAGAATTACCCCGTCAGGGGGCGGAGGAAGTGGTGGAGGTGGGGACAGGGAGGGAGACCAGACACTTTCTCCGGTGGATGGACGGGACCTTGGTGTTGACGTGGAGACCACAGCAGAGCGGCCTCCCTCCGGGGCCGACAGACAACTCTTGTTGTTGTTGTTTTTCTTTCACTTATCGAGCTTCTTCTGCGCCGTTTCACAAACAGGGACGGCCCCAGTCAGCAACTCTCGTCTCGCATGCATGTGCACACGAGTGTGTTTGTCAGCGCTCTTTGATTGTTTGTGTCGATTTCCTTAAACCAATGCAGATGTATGTTGTGGTTGGCCTTCGATTCCAGTGTCATGGTCTTTATTGTCTGTCTCTGTGTGGGGGATTAGCCTCTGGGATCGCAGCGGAGAGTTGAATGACAGTGAAAAAAAAATGCCAGATGCACATACGCAGAAATACACACGTGTGCGCTCACTTCACTCTCTCACACACGCGCGCGCGCACGCGCACACACACAGCCCCAGCCACATCTCATGCGGAGGCCAAACAAGCAGCCAAACGTTCCCTTAACCACTTGAGCAGATTCTGTATTAATCAGTCAACGCTGCCAACAACAATGGAGAGATCTATAGGGATGAGAGCTGAGCCTTTATGAAACGTCTATTGTTCTGCTCAAGGTCTGGTTTACGGCGGAGCCTCCTCAAGAACGGGGCCTTTAATGACACCATCGATTTTAAACATCATTTTATTTCAAAAGTACACAAACAGGACCGATATCATTCATAAGGCAAAGCTCAAATATTAATAACCACTCACATCAGAGGACTCGAAATCTCATAGTCACAGTTTATGGGTACCACTTGCAAATAATAAATAAAACTCTTTTTCTTCATATATCTATACCAGAACTTATTTTTTTCTCAACATGAAAAACGATCATTAGAACCCCACTAGAACCCCTGCCACATGTAATCTTCATCATCATCATCATCATCGGTATTATTCTTTTATGCCTTCTGAATCGTTATTGTCCATTAAAGGTCAGAGTGGGTCGAGTAAAGGTGCGTCTGTCTGCACATTGGTGACATGTGGCTTCACTGCCCATTTCCAAGCTCCGCTACACAGCCCAGCCCTGAGCTGCTACCTGAAAGGACTGAGCATATAGAGGTGAGTGTCAGTGGGTGATACAGGGACACATGTGCAGTCTCTTAAGCTACTTAGTGCATTGTAAGCATTGTTACTTTGTTTGACACGTCTCCTCGGACGCCTCTGATCACGTGATGTTGCTATAGCACATTCATCTATTCCTTCCAATACTGCAGGTGTGCACGTCTCTGAGCTGAGGGCTTAGTAGGTGGTGCATTGAAATTGGGCAATTTCTTTTTTCGGCGGGGGACGGGGGGGGGGCATTTTTTTCTATTTATTTTTCATGTGGCGTTGTTGCGATTCTCTCAAATGTGGAGCCAAGCCGTTCCAAGTCGAGTGCTGGAGGGAGACGCGCGGCCACCTCTGGTCACCTGGGGAACAGCGCCAGGAGGACGCAGAGCAGCGTGGCCGCAAGAGACGGAGAGAGAGACCTGGCTCCTCCGCACTCCATAGAATTTTCCTTTAGAAGAAGGAGGCGATTTATGGGCCAAAATGGAAAAAAAGGAGAAGAAGAGCAGAGTGGGGTGTATGTGTGTGAGTGTGTGTGTGTGTGTGTGTGTGTGTGCATGGTGCAAATACCTCGGGGTGAAAAGGGTGACAGGTATCTGGGCGCCTCCTGTCCTTTTGCATCTTCAGTCTCTCGCACTTAAGAGATTCATTATGTGCAGCTGAAGTCAAGGTCAGTAAGTCAACAACAGTGTGTGTGTGTGTGTGTGTGTGTGTGTGTGTGTGTGTGTGTACCCTATTTCTGCTGTATAATGCAAAGGAATGCAATATGTTTTAGGGCACCATGGGAAGAGGTAAGGTTGTTGTTGTTTTTTTTGGCAAAGCATGACGAGCACAAAAAAAAGAGTTTGAGGGTTCGACAAATGTTTTCTTTTGTTGCCTAGCAACAGAGTAGCAGGCTTTAGGCAGGGGTGGACTTATGACATATAGACTGTAAGGGCAACGTATGACAGTGAAATATACTTATGATGGAGTGAAGTAAGCCGAGTAAGATATTCTATCCATCATTCATCCATCCACTGATGCACCCACCCGCCTATCTATCCATCCATCCATCCATCCATCCATCCATCCATCCATCCATCCAGCAGTAAGCTGAGTAAGGTATTCCAGAAGTCCCTCTTCCTGGGGGATCCTTCCCGGACCAGATGGGAAACATAACTGCTCCTGTTTCAGATCTTGTCCCACACAATGTCCCAATCTCTTTCATTCGCAGAAGAGGTACAGGGCAAATAAACTCCCCGGAGCTTCCCCACAAAATAAATGCTCTTCATTATTCCCATCAAATTGCATCCATGGACATACACTGGCTCTAATGTTTCTGAGCTGGAGGAACAGAGACTGCTCCAATAATAATAAAAACACAAGGTAATAAAGATGGTGAGGTAACGTCCATATTATGCTCAGTGGGGAGAAACGGTCAATCTGGGGAATTTGGAACATTTTGGCTGCGCGACCAGTTTCAGATCACGTTCGGGAACCATCTATCTTTTCTTTCAATCATTTATTCATTATTTGCACTGATTCATAAGAAAACATAACTCAAGATGTGTTGGGTGGAGACGTTTGTACGAATGTTTTCACAAAGTGACACATCGCCCCCCTTTGAAACCCGAGCCTGTGATATTGTTAATATTTGATGAATGAAAGAACTCTTTAAGTTATTTCTTTAAGACAAATCATGCAAATGCTAAGCCTCGTCCTTTAATAACCCCACATCGCCGCCCCCCCCGCCCCCCCCGCTCCCCAGCTCGCAAAGGATATACATGATTTCAATGGGGTCCATGGTGATTGGCTCGAACATGCTGCAGTCGCACTTGTTGTCCACCACCACCATGAAGAGATTACTGCTGGGGATCTGCTGGATCACAAAGGACCTGCCAATCACAGCACAGACAGCCAGAGACAGAGATGAGTAAAAGGGAAGGGGAGGCGGGGGGAGAGCCAGAGATGAGGAAGAGGGAAGGGGAGGCGGGGGGGGCGGGGGGCGGGGGGCAGGGGGCGGGGGGCCGGGGAGGTCAGAGTTGGACTGGCGAGCTGACAAGGCGCATGCTTGTGATGTAAATTTCCATGTGTGTCGGAGGATTTGTCTTCTGAGTGTTCACATTCTCCCCCGACGCAGCGCGGAGACAACACTGGATGGATTGTGGAGGAGACGACTGGCCTCGCCGCCAGCTGTCAACAAACGGACAAAGACGTAGACGCGCTCACAACAAGAGACGCCGATATCAAGTGCACTCGCATACTTCTCTAACTCGCTCCATCCGCCTCTCGTCCTCACCCTCCTCCCGTCCGTCGTCTTTGTTGTGCTCCATCCGAGGAGAGCACCAATGAAGTGTTGCTGAATATAAAACATTCCAAAGGCGGACAAATGGGAACCACACTTCTGCGCTCGGAGCTTCCCATGGCTGCCTTCTCACTGGGCCGGCCGATCGGGCCTCGCCTCGGCCGCCGCTCTCCCGGCCGGTGATTTACGAGCGCGGATAAGCCTTATGAAGAGGAGAGGTCGTAAAGATGATCTCTTCTTTCTGTCACCCTCTCCTTCTTTATCTCGCGCCTCTCTCCCGCCCTCCCTCCTGCCACAGCTGGGTGATCCATCAAGTTCACCCACGAGGCATTTATCAGACACGTACGAGAACATGGCGCACGTGTGACGGAGCGATCACACAGGCGGACGCGGAACGTAGTGGCCCATTCTTCGACTCGTGTCGAGGAGGACGGGGGAAGCGAGACGAAGAGGGAGAGACCCGACGGCTCGAAACAAACCCAACATCGACGGGAACGACTCCGTTCTCTCTAATTCAATACTCTGACCAATTTCATCCGACCGCAAACGGCCTCCAATCCCCGAGTAGCACCAATCCACCGCGCCGTAATGCAGTTATCCCACCGTGACCGACCAAACCCGACCAGACCGGCCCGGCGAACGGGCCGAGCCAGGTCCAATCAGGGTGAATTAGGATCCGCTGATGTTTAATAATCCGAGCTCACCCTCGCACAGTGCCGGGCCCGGCCCGGCTCAGCCCGCTGATGGAAAGCAGAGCAAGTGTTCTCAGAGAAAAGACTTAAACATATCCTGACAGCACAGCTGCTGGCCTTGAACATGCTCGGTGCTGGGAAGAGGGAGTGATACACCCCGTATGAATGCACACACACACACACACACACACACACACATGAACATGGACAATATGCAGTCCCATGCAGACGGACCGTCCGGGTTCTCTCCAACACAAACTCAGACAATTGGACAGGTGGACGTGTTCTTGACTTGGTCTGCGGACGCCGGGACAGGACGACGGAGACGCACTCACAGACAGACATGTGACCATCTGAGTGGAAGAAATCAAGAGTCGGATTGATGGGAGAGCCGAGGTGGTGGAATAAAAGATGAAGAGATAATGTCGTGGTGACAGATCAGCGCGTACAGAAGAGGTGTCAGCTTCACTGATGTTCATCCAGAGCTACGGCGGGATGGGTTTTTTCAGGGTTCAGGTCTGGCTGAATGAAATCCTTTCCTCCGGTGTGTTCCGTGGAAAGGATTTCTTTCACTCCCCCAAACGATTCAATCACTGCATAAGTGAACCATAACTGCACACACGGCAGAGCTTTGAGAAATATCTGTCCTCACAGTTGGGAAATGTGACCAATAATTACCGCGAGTCATTTGCCAATTATTAATTTAGTGAAGATGAAACGGCTCCAATAAAAAGGGTTTTCAAATGATCGTTTTATTTCTATGGCTCGCTTTAGCGGAAACCAGGCACCGTGACAACAGCATATAAAAGAGGAGTGTCAAACATATGGGCCGTGGGCTGGAATCGATCCGCCAGAAGGAATTAAAACATTTTTACAACAATGTTTACTTGGTTTATAGCGAGAAGATACATTTTCATTAAATTTTTGATGCAGAGTATTTTCATTAAATTCACAAATGTACTTTTTTTGCACAAATACAAAAGGACTCATTCAGAGTTGTCTTTATCTAAAGGTCATTATGCTGTGATTTTACAGGTCCGGCCCACTTGAGATCAAATTTGACACCCCTGATAAAAAACATTTATCTCGGAGATCAATACTATCATAGAAACTATCTATACGTCTAAATGTTTCCTTTAATTCTCTCTTCCAGTAGCTCCAGGAGAAAATGGAGCTGAGTCATGACCAAAAAAATGATATGTGTCACCAAAGATGTCAGACGGGGACTATTTTCAAGGGAAAGTATAGTACTTAAATGTATCGTGTGTAGGATTTAGTGACCTCTACAGGTGAAGATGGCATATTGTGGCTATACTAGCATTTATAGGAGAACCTGCTGTTGCCTTCTGTAATCATCAAAACTCAAATCGTTTTTCGTTTGTCCTGTTTGGGCTACTGTAAAAACATGGTGGTGAATTCGGGTGATTTTAAACTCATACACCAACATTAACATTATTGAAAATTCAAATGTACCATGTTAACTATAAAACACACATGTAAATGCCCCTCTCCTCTGAAAACCAATGTTTTTTTTTTGTTGTTTTCTTAAAGCTGAGCTGAAGAAAAAAAAGTATAACTGGCATGGCATGTTTGAAGTCACACCATCAGAATGTATACAATCATCTCAGCACCCCCATGATTACTATGGTTGCCATGGATACGGAGACAAATATATTGCAAAACTCTCTGGCAGATGAAACCACGTCTCCTTGTGCAACTTGAGGTTTGTCTCGAACTTTTTGGGGACATATCTCTTCAGTGACGGTGGAGTGAAACAACATGGAGCCAGTGGAGGGGCAGGATATATGGCTCAGAGTATTGTCGCTAATAGTCTCCATGAAGACAGGACACACTCTCTGTCCTGACTCTCACGTTTCAGGCTGGAGAGAAAAAAAACTATTATATCATTCACATGATTTTGGTGTTTTGTGTGCTCTATCACTCTGTTTAAGCCATCAGGAAGTCATGGACAAATACAAATACCCACATCACACACACACACACACACACAGAGTCCCGGTAAAGAGAAGTTTAACAGGCCAGCTCTTAGGATATATTTCCTCCAGCATAAAGTGCACACACGTGTCCCTATGAAAATATGAGAGAAAGGCCTCAGTCAGCCTGTAACGTGAAACAGATGTATATCACCAATATCCTCTATTACTAATATGAGCTATAAAGTTCCACATAACCGAAATAAAAACTCCATTTTACTTTGTCAAATTCATTGTGCTTTAAAAAAGATTTATATGAGGGCGACGTGCTGCCCGAGACTCTGCCCACTAATCCCAGCTCTGGTGTCATCATTGGAGATGAGGCCATTGTTTCATTGTGTCTATGTGTGGTGGGTGTGTGTGTGTGTGTGTGTGTGTCTGAGTGTGTGTAGGTGTGTGTATATGTGTGTTTTTGGGGTCTGACTGCCTCACTCCTGGCACCCAGTGGTTACCCTGCTGACCTTGTGGGGCTTCAGACACACAAAGAAAACACACGCATGTATATGTGTGCATACGCGCGCTTGCGCACACACACACACACACACACACGTGCGCGCACATATATACACACTCACATACACACACACACTGCCCTGGTAGTTCCACAGCTGGGAGCAATGATGGGCCCATTGCAGGGATCCAGAGAACACCCCACAATTGCCTGACAGAAAAGCCCAAATTGTTAATGGGGACCACACTCATTTTCCCATTTTTGAAGGAAGTTTTTTTTCTTTTTTGTGTTTTTTTTTCCACTTCACTCCCTCATCTCTAAACGCTTTGTACTCCAGACTGTCAGAGAGTGAGTGTCATTGTGTTTATTTGTGAAAAATGCATCGGGTCAAATTGTTTTCAGCAGACAACAAATGATTGTAAAGTGTTTCTCGTTATGAGGGATTACAGAGATGAAAAGGGTTTCGGCGACGCCGAGTTAACGGGGTAATTGGTTTCCATTGTTTGCTTGTTTCATGGCGGACGGAGGCCAGCTCACATCCAACCAGTTTAACTTTTACGATAGACAGACGTCCTGCTCGTTGTTGATGTGACGTCTGCTGTTGATTTGTGTTTGTATATGTGTGTGTTTGTGTACGTCATACTTCATGCAGCCGTCGCAGTCGATGTTTGCCGTGTTCTCTTTGATGGTTCTCTCGGACACGAAGGCCGGGTACTCGGTGTCGCACGGTACCTGCATGTTGGGACGTATCCTCTGAGCTGAGGCCAGGAGGAGGAGGAGGAGGAGGAGGAGGAGGAGGAGGAGGAGGAGGAGGAGGAGGAGGAGGAGGAGGAGGAGGAGG
>JAFBJT010112066.1:86381-96816 GCA_016785325.1 Chascanopsetta lugubris | reverse complement strand
AGAGAGAGAGGGAGAGAGAGAGAGAGAGGGTTCTTACATGACAAGCTCGGTCAGAATCCACTTCACGGCTGAGAAGAAGGCAAAGTAGGGCTGTGGAGAGAGGAGAATATTGATCTGACACTAATAACACACTAATATCGCATCAGTCAGAGCGGAAACAAGGGGCTTGAACGTTGGGGAGAGAAGTGGTACTCACATCCAGCAGCGTGTGTCCACTGCCGCTGCTCTCTGAGTAGACCCAGCACAGAGCCTGGTAGTCGTACAGAGTGACCCTGTGTGGACAGGTACAGAGACGGTGGGGTGGGGGGGTGGGGTGGGCGGTTGTGGTGGGGTTGGGGGGGGGGGGGGGGGGGGGGGGGGGGGGGGGGGGGGGGGGGCACAGAGCGAGACGGACACATCGGACACACGGAGGTGAAAATGAAGAAGACACATGTGGGAGTATTTTTAGACTCTGACGTTTCGCAATAACAAGAATAATCTCGGGTCAATATAGCGCGGATAAGTGGGGTCTTGATTCACACATTCCCTCTCCTATTAAAGGCCCGGGGGGCCGAGCTGGCTGCTGTGTGGGAGCAGGAAGGAAAGATCCCACCTCTGCTTTAACTGCCGCTTTACCTGCGGGTAATATATTGGATGGATGTGGCAGGAATGGGAAAAGGAAAGCGACTCGAAGCCCGGAGCTTCCCGAGAGGTCCCTCAAAGTGATGTAGGACGGTGGGTGTGTGTGTGCCGGGATGATTTGGGGATATCGGGGAGGATATCGGAGGATTCCGGGGGCTTAGCGGACCCTGAGGGTGTGAGGTCTGGGTCTGGCGGGCGGGGGTGAGGTTATTGAAGACACAAAATCCTCAAGTGCACACGAACGCATGCACACACCGGTTCTCACAGCCTGCAGACAGCTTTATATATATATGCGCTCCACGATACTTTGTGTGCGAATGTGTGTGTGTGTGCGTGTGTGTGTGTGTGTGTGTGTGAGCACGTGTGCGATGTCTGAGTGGGCCCCATCTATCCACAGCCCTGGGCCATGTTCAAACCTCAGTCGCAGCGCTGGTGACACGTAGCTGCGCCGCACCGCCAGGAACCAATTAGTGCTAAGCCAGGCCACATAATGGTGTTAGCAGCCGACCCAGACCAGTGTCAAAGCGGTGTGTGTGTGTGTGTGTGTGTGTGTGTGTGTGTGTGTGTGTGTGTGTGTACAGTCATGGGTGCGTCGCCTCGCCCCGAGTCCCCGGCTTGTCCTCAAAGATCAATAATCCAAATTGAACCGAAAATATTTGGACCGTGTTTGTTTTTGATCCGTCGTCTCGAGCCTGACGGAGGAAATCCAAGCCGCCAGCTCGCGCCAACCGTGAGCGTCCCGCTTAAAAAAAAACTAAAAATGTAAAAAAAGAAAACCTGTGATCGCGGTGTGTGTGTGTGTGTGTGTGTGTGTGTGTGTGTGTGTGTGTGTGTGTGTACAGTCATGGGTGCGTCGCCTCGCCCCGAGTCCCCGGCTTGTCCTCAAAGATCAATAATCCAAATTGAACCGAAAATATTTGGACCGTGTTTGTTTTTGATCCGTCGTCTCGAGCCTGACGGAGGAAATCCAAGCCGCCAGCTCGCGCCAACCGTGAGCGTCCCGCTTAAAAAAAAACTAAAAATGTAAAAAAAGAAAACCTCCTCGGTGTTTTCAAATGGAGACCGTGCCTCATCTCAGCTCGCTAATTCTCCACAGATGGCACCGAGTCAAGGAGATCGTATCGGATTCATTAGCGCTAAGATCTATAAGCTCTATTACTCATCACGCTAACACTCCGCTGACACGACTCGCATTATTCATTCATCGCACGTCGAACTCAATTTCAAATAATCCCCCGTCATCTGACATTAAAGATCCAGTGGAGAGAGCTCTCTCAGGCCCCTTTGTCTTTATGAGTGGGGCCATAAACCAGCTGCTGTCAGCTTTTCGGTCTCATCCCCGTGGTAAACGGGCGCGGTCCTCGACTTGTGCGATGATTTGCCGTCAGTGATTTGCATGCAGACACGGAGACAGCAGCATGGCGACCGGCGTCTCTGCCTCGTGGTCGGACGCCTCTGCGTGCGTCCAGGCCCCAGCGCAGGTTTTAAAGGAATTTAAAAAATATATATATATACTTTATGAATGACTGAATCAAACTCTGATCTATGCTTAAAGGTGCAGTGTGCACGATTTCGGTCATTTTTTTGTCGCTTCGATCTGTGGATACAAATTCTGTACTGACATTTTTACAAACGTCTAATCACCTTCTTTCCACATGACCACAAAAACAACCCTTTGTTGATGTCCGTTTACATCGGGAGCGGGTAATGGGGCGGGAAACGTTGAGGATATCATGTGCAGTGTCTTTCTACACTTTAACATGCACACAGCAGGAGACTCTTTAGTCTTCTTCACACAAAAATGTTTGTCGTATTTGTACTTTCCACTTTTTCAATTCTTCGTCTGTTATGGATTAGAGGTGTCAGCGTGCAGCCAGCCCTGTGGAGAATCTCCCGCCGCGCTCTCTCAGGGGCTCGCTCAGACACCGTCCATCCTCTCGGGGGACAGGCAGGAACAAACTCCGCCTGGAGCAGCAGGCTCGGGCATTAGCGTCCTCATACACGCTCCCTCCGCTTCATTTGGGCAGATTACAGGGAGCTCACGTCCAGTTTGAAAACAGCTGCAAGGAATATTAGCTCCCAATCGGAAGGGATTCCCTCCAGACACTGCTCTCATCCCATCTGACGTCAGAGTGACCCTGACCTTTGACTAGGATTCATCCTGGGACATTTGTAAAGGACTTAGGGTGAGACAGAACCGAGTTCGTGAGAATGGAACGGACAGAACGAGGGGAAATCAAAGCCCGGGGTCCTGGCTGTCACCGGACGAAGAGGCAGAGGTGGTTCTGGGTAAGAGTCCTGCCGCACGGATGAAAACGTGAGCTGTGCGACTGGGCTGAGGTTCCACCAGTGTTAGACCACAGAGGTGTGACTCCACAGTCAGAGTCCAGAATCCTCCTCCTGGGTAACACTTCCAAATGAACTGCAGAGTGTCGCCCACCCACTGTGTTTCGCATTAAACACCCATCTACAACAACCTAAGTGCGTCTATGTGTGTGTGTGTGTGCGTGTGACTTCCAAGTTTCTCCAGATTCCTTCATTTCAGGAAAAGATTTGCTGTAATCCCATAACGGAGAACTCTGCTCAGGCTGGGGTCAGAGTTCAGCAGCTGAATAACTCGACACGATTGGCCACGTTCAGAGCTGTCAGCGCCGCCCGAGACCTGCTCTCTCTCTGCAGCCTGCCCGGCATTATGCACATACCGACGCACACATACAGACACACACATGTGCTGGCACAGGACGCACATAAACTGACAGTTTGACATCCTTACCTCTTGAAAGAGCCCATCTGCAGAAGCTTACTCATTACAGCTCCCTCTGCCTCTCCGAAAAACTTCCCCGTCTGAGAGAAGAGAAGAGAAGAGGTTTTTTCAGATGAAACAAGACGCGATGAAAGGTAATTCACTTCAAAAACAACAGCGTGTGTGAGACTGGATGAGATTGAAAAGTTGACACTTGCACTGTCAAGATCATTCACAAGAAAAACCTTAGGGTGTCGGACATTTTATGGTAAAGACCAAGTGGCTCAGACTAAAGACAACATTTTACGAACCCCGTTCCCAGGATCTTATTTTCAGAATAAATTCAAATACAGATACTGCATTGTATTTTTCAACTGTTTTTGTTTTCAATCTATGGAGTCTATATATGAAAGGTCGCCATGGTAACAGTTATAAAATACTTTGCCTCATTAACATGTACTCAACAAAATGTACTCAATTCATATTCATAGAAAAAAAATGTCATAGTCAAGAGGCAAAAAGAGGTCATTTTAATGATAAATACTATGTATTATTGATTAACAAAAATGTAAGTGACACATTTTGTTTCATCAAAACACATGGAGTCAACTGTGAGAAACACTCCGTGTTATAACTGTCAAACAGAAAAATAAGTAAACCCTGAATGCTTGGAGCGCTGTCTATACTTCATCCCAGCTTGACCTTCAGTCAGGTCATGTCATGTGGAATAAAGACTTTGAACCATCACTCTTCTGCTGCCTGTCTGTGTAACTGCCTTCCTAGAAACGACACAACATGGCCTGACATCACCCAGAGACCCGTCCCACATTCTAAACACACCGGATCTACGTTACCTTGACGTCCAATGACAGTCCCCCTCCCGTAACGAATGACATAAAACCATGTGACAAGGGCTCGTCCAAATGCTTTGTCTCTTTCAAATTAGGGACGAATAAAAGACGTGGGCCGGCGAGTGGGAGACGCATGAAAAGAACATGCAGGGGAAGGGACGGGCAGTGACGGCCTGCGGACTGGCTTCTGGATGAGCCAAAACCAGAGTGACAGCATGTCTGGGGACAGCTGAGCAGAAAGTGCGAGCTGGGGCAACATGACGTCTCCTTGAGAACAGCCCAAACAACTACAGCGGCAGAGGGCCGGTCGGAAATGTACTAAAGACGTCAACCATGCACCATGATTTAGACTGTTGGGCGAGTTCCATGAATGAAGTGTGTAGGATTTAATGATATCTAGTGGGGAAATTGCGAATAACCATCATCTTACCTGCCTCTTATCAAACTGACTGATAAATGAAAATGTCTCTGTGTACACAGGTTTTCACAATAAAAAATTTTTAAAAATCAGCCAACAGGCCCAATCGGACCTTCTTGGGGGCCGGTTCTGGCCCACGGGCCGCATGTTTGACTCCCCTGACCTAAATGAAAGAATAAATGTGTTTGTTGCAACAACGCCCACGTTTAAAATTGGGCCGATCTGCACCCATCTGCGTTGGTCTCGTGTGTGAGGGCGCGGGTCTTACCAGAGTATAATCCTCGGCCACCAGAATGAAGCCGTTGTTGTCGATGAGGTAGCAGTTAATGTCCTGCCCAACAAGAAACACAGAGTCAGAGCAGGAGTCGGCGACATTAGTCACAGTGTCCGGGAGGAAGAGGAAGGACGACTGACCTCATCGTCGCAGCTGATGGAGCATTTCCCGTCCAGTGCTGCACACTGCGGGAGGAGGAGGAGGAGGTGGACATTTGAGAGCTGTATCTGATGTCGCTTCACATACTTTGTTTTAATTGTATATTGAAAACTAATCCCTTCACGTTTAAATAACGGAAAAGAATGAGGCCGGCTGACGACCTTTAAATGTTAAAGGTTCATTTGTGGGGCTGTTCACAAAGGAGGCTTTATGAGAACACGCGTGGTCGAATCAGAACCAAAAGCAAATCTTTGATGTGTTGGGAGGCCCGCGTCGTTGGCCGAGCTGGGTTATTTTAGGTTTGTTTGCGTTGTATTTGTGTGCATGCTAACTTGCAGGGTTGTGTGTTTATGCAGATGTACCTGTCGGCTGGCTGTCCAGAACTTCCTCTGAAAGAACTCCAGTTTCAACTGGATACCCACAGCTGAAAGAGACGTGACAGTCACTGAGGTGTATTCATGGCTCGTGTGTGTGTGTCAGTGTGTGTCAGTGTGTATGTGTCTCTACGTGTGTGTGTGAGAGAGAGAGAGAGAGAGAGAGAGAGAGAGAGAGAGAGAGAGAGAGAGAGAGAGAGAGAGAGAAAAGAGAAAACCAACTAGACAAAATTCGCTCATGAGGACAAATTACACCCTGCATCTTACATACAGTATCAGCTTATTCTGCTGGAAGGCCAAATATGCATGGATATGTGTGCGTGTGTGCGTGCGTGTGCGTGCGTGTGCGTGTGTGTGTGTCTAAAATACTGCACTATCTGCACACATCTGCCCGCTAACCACACTGAAAATGCAGTTTCACACGATTCTAAACCAGACCTCTCTCTCTCAGTGCCCACATGAAATCCATCCAATTCCTGCGTCTGCCTCCCTGTAGTTATCCCAGCAGACGTTCCCACAGTTGGTACACACACAGAGCTGCTCTTACTGCCATAAGCCTCGTCACAGCGGGTCCCTAAATGCATAGATCTGACCAGAATTCCTCACATGGAAAAAAAAAAAATACCCGCTGACATTAAACATGTCAACTTTTTCAGAGTTGGCTCAGGAAAGATTGACACATCCACCAGAGGTTTGAACTTCTCTGCTCTCCTCTGCCCCACCTCCCCCTGCTTCGAAGACTCAGAGGACTCTGGTCTGTCTCTCAGAGGGGGGTGGGGGGGGGTGGGGGGAGGGGGGTTGGTTTATGTATTTCCAGGATCATAATATAGTGCCTCATCCAAGTGCACTACAGTTACAGGTAGTAAGAGTTATGGAAGTGGATGCAACATTTGAATGTGTACTGGTTGAGTGTCGTTTAGATTGTGAAAGCGCCTGCGCTTTAAACAATGAAGTGGACCAGTGCCACAGACAGAGAGACAAGTCCAACAACAAAGACAATAGACAGCAGAGTTTTCACTTGTCAACACATGTACATCACCGATATGGTCTGAGTGTTCTGAACTCTCTGCATCATGTCATTGTATATGTGCATGATATACTGTATATTATACAATAGCATGGGTTTGTTACCGCTGCTTGTGTGTAAGAACTATTCCATTGCATTCTATTCATTCAACTGTGGCTCTATTACAAGAGTGTTTTGTGTTTTTTAAGTGATAAATTACATTTTTGAGAAATTTCACATGAACATCTTTGAAGTTGGATTTTTCACGCACACTTTATTTTCTAAAACAAGTTTTGGTGTCAGTATGCTGCAACAGTACTATTATGAGTAGTGTGTACTGTGTATAGTTTAGCAGCTGTAACAATGAATGTGAACAATAACAGTTTTTAGAGTTGTTTTTTAAGCAGTTTCAAAGAGGTTTAATCTCTATATCAAGGAAAGGGCCTGGGGCACCAAGGGAAGGGGCTTGATTGGTCCTCAATATGTGAAGGAAGCAATTGCTCTTAAAAAATGAAATCATGGTATGTGTGTTATTGAAGGGCATGATTTAATCAAATTGTGGGAAAACATCCATTGACAAGTAACTTGCTTTTGCTGGAGCACTGTCGGTGGGTTTGCAAAAGTCTGAGGCTGTTGCAGTGTGGGGGGCCCTGGCATCGAAAAGTCTGGGAACCCCTGATATGAGAGACACATCATAAGACGGGCATATACACAAATGGAAGTGTAATAAAGAAAATAAGCGCCGCTAAAAGCCGCATCTTGAAAAAGAACCCTGAAATTATCAGCCCAGGAATATTCCACTACTTTGCGATTCTCCGAGTGCGACTGCATGTTTGCGTGATTGTTTAAGCACAGAGGGGTGCATGCTGCTGTGGCCTGTTTTAGCCGTGGCCCAGAGAAACAGGTGCAGATTATCCCATCATAAGCTTTGCCAGATCCTTTCAGCAGCCCACCATTTCTACACCCACATGGAAAACCCAGGAGAAGAGTCTAATTTAAGATGCCGGGCAACGGCCATGGAAACACACATGGTAAAATAACCGAGGAGAACCTGGATCATTACGCCAATAAAAGATAAAGGGTCGTGCACTTTTTAAAAACAGTGTAAAATGAAGCAAAGAGAGACGGGGATGAAAAAAAGCAAATTTGACGGTTGAAGGAGTGAAATCGATATGAAATAACAAAACGCACATGAGCTCAGCAAGGAAATACCTCATGGAAACATTAATCTAACACAGGTAATGCACGGTTCCACTGTACAACGGAGGAGCACTGGAGGTTGGAAGTGCACCGGTTCCTAAAAGTCGGCTCACAACAAAGACAAAAGCCCAAATCTGTTTCACTAATGCCTGGGAATGTTTCGTATTATGGAGCGACATTTAATTTCCCTAGGTATGGTTTATGAACTCGGGGGTATTTACGCCCTGAGCTGGTTTTATGAGTCAAAAGATGAAGAGACATCAAATCCACTCCAAATCCCCCCCATCACCCGTCTCCTATCAGAGCAATCCCAGGCAGAGCGAGATGACAAGCAGTCTAAAGCCTGCAGATATTTGGGATCCCACTGAGGACTGTATTAACGTACAGACCCATTAGCATCTGAGTTTCTTTATGCTGGCGCACCGTTACAGGGCCAATGTATAAGTGTATAGTGTGCGTGTGTGTGTGTGTGTGTCAATTCACATTCCAGTGTCACAGAAACATCTCCAGGTTAAGCCTGAACTCGAACTGTCACCACCACACGAGCCTGGTGGTGATGCGCAGATTTGCTGCCGCACGGCAGCGATGCAGAGCAGGGGCGGATCATGTCAAGATGCTGAGGAGCATTCAGAGGATGGAGGAGGAGGAGGAGGAGGAGGAGGAGGAGGAGGAGGAGGAGGAGGCTGCTGTTGAGCCTGCTGAGGAGGAGGAAGAGGAGGGGGGAGGAGGAGGAGGAGGAGGAGGAGGAGGAGGAGGAGGAGGAGTCTGCTGTTGAGCCTGCAAACCTCGCATCCTCCGGACCTTTTCTTTCAATGAGCTCTGCAACATCATGCAACAGAGACGTGTGATTTTAAATAAATCATTGTCTGAATTGTCTGAATCTCTGAAGGAAGAAAAGCCATCATGCAAATGATCTCTATACTTTGCGCCCCTGGAGGCTTGGCTGCCACATGCGTCACAGAAGACACACATGAGTCACACTCTGGTGATATATGACGTTCTGCACAGAGCAGGAGGAGGAGGAGGGATGTATATTCTCTCTCTTGTGTAACTCGATGCCTGACATTTTTAGACGTCACGGCACAAACACTACATCAGACTGTCTGGACACATCTACCATGTGGGCTTTGGGCATTTCGTATTTCCCTGTTTTGTCGGTGCATGCCAGTGTATGCACATGCACGCGGGTGCGAGCCTCCATTTGCATTTCTGCTTTTTTTTAACACGGGCTCATTATTCGCCGTGCAGGCCCAATATCTTCACACATCTCGGAACCCGGTAACGCCACTAAAAATGAGCTGGTGACACACACGGACTTATATTTTCACTTTACGTGACAGGACGGAAATAACTGTGACACCCTCGAGCAGAATGGAGGACACAGATACAGACGGACAGGAGGGCAAAGATGTTTGGATACAGGAAGCCAAGGTCATGACATAATCGTATCCATTGTTAAAAAATGATTAATCTCTGCTCGTCTCTTCTATTGTTCTTTTCTTTTTTTTTTTTTACTTCTCCTTGAAGCGACCAATGAGCTGGTGAGAGCTTAACAGTCAATCCATTTACATGGGAGAAAGAAATAAATAAAAAAAACCCATGTACATTTCCTGCAACAGCTTAATATCCTGCTGTGTGTGTGTGTGTATGTGTGTGTGTGTGTGTGTGTGTGTGTGTGTGTGTGTGTGTGTGTGTGTGTGTGTGTGTGTGTGTGTGTGTGTGTGTGTGTGTGCATGTGTGCATGTGTATATGTGCATTGGTGCGTTCACGTTGCCGTGCTGGGGGCGTGTTCTGTCAGCCCTCCTGCCCACGGCTCACGCATATTATCTTTCGGAGCATGCCACAGCAGCGGGCATCCTCTGCCTGTGCTCACTGCGTTTGAGCGTTTGTTTAGACACACTGCGATCCAGATCTAATTCTGTCCTCTTCTGCTCGCGCCAGAGAAAAGGGAGGCAACGCGAGTGTCAGTGAAACGTGTGCGCGCTGTGATTTAAGAGGCACAGCTGTCCACAGGGGAGATGACACACCATCCCACTCGCCATTGCAACTGGGGACGGGCAGAGTGAGCGAGGGAAAACAGAGGGGGGGGGGGGGGGAGAGAGAGAGAGAGAGAGAGAGAGAGAGAGAGAGCATAGAGGAAAGTTGAATTTAAAATGATTTAAGACGAAAAAGGAGACCCCTGCAAGAATAAACATGAAGGGGAATTCAAAAGACAGATTTACAGGTTGAGAAACAGAGAGAGAGAGAGAGAGAGAGAGAGCAACAGCGAGAGAGAGAGAGAGAGGCAGAGTGAGTGTGAGGGAGAGAGAGAGAGAGAGAGAGAGAGAGAGCGAGAGAGAGAGGCAGATCTCCCTGAGAGAGAGAGCGAGAGAGAGAGAGAGCGAGAGAGAGAGGCAGATCTCCCTGTAACTCCAGTGATTCCCAGAGAGGCTGGCTGGCAGGAAGCGCTGTGCTCTGATCTGCCCGCTCCGATGGGTTTTCATGCCTGTGCAAGCAATGCTGGGGATCCTGAGGGCGACACGGCTCTGTGCTGCTGATCTCAGCCTCTGCCTCCATCTCTCCCCGTATCCAGCGCATCGACAACCGAGCGCAGGTGAGACAAGCTCATCTCCACCAAACTGATGGCTGATGAATGGATCACCAGCCAATGAGAGGCGCGAGAATCCAGAAAGGATGCTAAAAGAAGAAGGAACGCCAGGGGCCCGAAGACGAATGGCAGATATGAGAGGTAGGAGTGTGTGTGTGTGTGTGTGTGTGTGTGCGTCAACACTGATACTTTTGTGTACATG
>JAFBJT010112066.1:70229-81019 GCA_016785325.1 Chascanopsetta lugubris | reverse complement strand
CCCTCTCATTCACCAGCAGACTCGATCAATTCAGCTGCAGTGATCCAATACAGAGTATTTAAGCTGTTAATCACATGACGCCAGCTAATACAGCACATTACAGTGAGCCTTTACACTTGACTAGATCGGGGGAGTCAAACACACGGCCTGTGGGCCAAACCCGCACCGCGAGATGAGAAGACGTTAATGGCAATTTTTTTAGTAAAAGGAACTGCTATTTCAAATTCAACCACCGGGGCTAGCGCACGACACTCAAGCAATTGCTGTTGTGTTGTGTTGTGGTAATCATGCTTTGATTTGACTGGTCCCACTGGGCTCATGTGGCCGCTGGACTAAAATGAGTTTGTCACCTCTGCTCTCGATTAATCTCGAGTGAAGGGTTGGTTCAGGCTCAGCTATGATGATTTTGAATCCGGCCTCCTCGGTGCAAAGCAGCTATAAAGGAAATGGGCTGTAATCATCACACATCATGATGACTGCATGACGCATCCCTGTCTGTCTGTCACTATCGTCCTCTGACTGTACCGTCCCTCTCTGGTGTCCAGGCGGAGTGGTGGACGAGGTGCTCTGCGCCCTGCCGGAGGAAATGAAGGACAAAGACCTGCAGAAAGTCCCGTACCAGCTGTTCCACGCCTGCATGACCACGAGCTACCACTACCTGTTCGCCAACATCCACCACCTGGAGTCCGAGAGGCTCCTGCGAGGCCACACCCACGGCAACCACGCCCATCCCTCCAGCCACACCCTCCACGTCCCCATGGCGATGGGCGAGGGCTTCGGCGGCGGCGGCGGCGGCGGGGGCGGGGGAGGCGGGGGAGGCGGCGGAGGCGGGAGCATGACGGAGTGCGAAAACAAGCTGAAGCCGCGGCCTGTCAACTTGCGCCACGCCATCGCCACGGTGATCATCACCGGCGTGGTGTGCGGAATCGTGTGTCTGATGATGCTGGCTGCGGCGGTGTACGGCTGCGCCTACGCCGCCATCATGGCCAAATATCAGCGGGAGCTGAAAAAGAACGAGGAGCTGGCGGCGGTGCAGGGGGCGGAGAACGCCACGGCGGATGAGAAAGAACCTCTGGAGAACGCTATTGCCTAAAGGACGAAACCGTGACCCATGGATTTGACACAACTGGGCTTCAACCCTTTAACCTAAATGTCTGCGCACGCCGTCTGCGCGCTCGCGCACGTGTGTTTCTGAGGGACACGGACAGGAGTGAGTGAAGTGTGTGCTTATTGCGTCTCCACCTCATATCTGAGACTCGGGTAGCGAAATTCCGCAGGTATTCGACTATGCACTGAAGACAGTATCGTCTGCTGAGGGCGGGTGCGATGGCCAGGCCAAAGAAATCAAACGGATCAATTCCATTTTAAGAGATGCATATCAGAGTTAGTAACAAAATGCTATATATTTATAACTGTGTATTTGTAGGTAGAGTAGTATGGGTATTTTAAGTGGAGTTCAGAATCTGGTCGATGTTTATACTTTTGATTTTGGAGGTAACTTTGAGAACTCATACGTAGGCAGCTGCTGTCATGTTCAAGTTCTGTCCCGAGTTGCTTGTATCAATAATGTGTGAGGGAATGAAGTTGTTTGTCTTATTTAATGTCGTGTGCGTGTGGACATGTACGTACACTGTACTGTAAGCACATATTTATAGGGGTATTTGAGTCTGTGCCTAATCATGTGATTTATCGTTTTGAAGAGGAAACACGTTTCCATAGAGAAGGATATTTTTCTCACAGCCGGAGCGATGACGGGAAATTCACTGAAGCAATAATGAAACAAACTACAGATGAAACGACAACGAAGCGAGGACTCTGACCTGATGTTTTTCTACAGTTTTACAGATTCAGGAGTTTGCACTTGGACACAATTTTTCAGATCCACACATTTTGAGATGCTTCTGAGCTGATGACGACAGCAAAACTGTGGTTGGATATCTTGACATGCATTGTAGAACATTAAGGGGGAGGCGTTAGAACTGATTACTGTGTGTTTACTGACAATCCACCTGAGAAGGCATGTGATCTTAAAAGGAGAAGGTGTCCAGTTTTATTGTTTTACTATATCATTGTTTCCATTGAATAAACTGTACAAGTGTGACTGTACAGTTTCATGATGTCCGACGAAAAAGCTCAATTCTATATATTTATTCTATTTTATACTAAAAAGTCATATTTTCTGAGGCCACACAACATGATGGTAAAATGATGGATAATATCAATGATTTCTAGGTGTTGCAGTGGTGACATGAGTGGTCGTTGCATGGCTGTTTATGTTCGTCTCAGCTCGGTTTGTTGCTGCTGTGACATGTTTTGTTAATTCGGTGAACAGGGTTGAAAAAATGATCTTGTAAAGAAAAAAAAGGAGACGATGGGAAACACGCATTTCAAAAAGAATACTGTGGATTCCATTTAGAATACAATCATTTCATACTTGGAGGACATAAAGTTGCAAAGGCAAAAACAATGTTTGTGTCTCTGACATTTTCTCTCATGTGTATTGCACAACGCTCTTTTCCCTAATCGGGGTTCACTGGCACCCTTAAAGGTGCATTGTGTACGATTTGGTTGCATTTTGTATCCATGACCTCACCCCTTCTGAGCATGCAGGAGCACCTATGGTAGACTTCAGTTGTCATTAAAACTCTAAAGATGTTTTGTATGTCCACTCTGGGCCACTGTAAAAACATGGCAGCCCCTGTAGAGAGGACTCGCTCCTCATGTGAATAAACATTAATGGGCTCATCTAAGGGAAAAGGAAAGAAAAGAAAACATTTAGGTGACGATAGATGAATGAAAATGTCAGTATGTAATTGTTTTAGAATATTTCTCGGAGTGGCAAAAATGAGTGAAATCTTACATACTGCAACTTTAAAAAAGAACGTGTTACATATACAATAATCAGTATTTTGAGAGATCTAAATGTTGTCTGTATTCTCTGATCAAAAATGTCCAACAGAGGATTCTCAGGTAGTTACTTGAGGCTACATTTGAATTGAAGCTTGAAGCTCAAATCAATCAAAAGTATTAATCAATATGATCTATTTTCGATTTGTTAACACCACATCACAGCTCCCTCGGTAGCATGTGTGAGTGTGTGTGTGAGAGTGTGTGTGTGTGTGTGTGTGTATACAGATGTCTTTGGTCTCCAAACACAGAGGCAGACCTCGATGTCTCTGTGTCTATTACAGCGTCAGACTCACGGCACGTGGCTCAGGATGTGACCGCAAACGCGGATGCGCGCGCGCTCACACACACACACACGTGCGCGTATGTACGCACGCGTTAGCATTGTGACTCAAGCGATGTCTGCGGGGCCCGTGGAGTGTGATGTCATCAGCCTGTCCTGTTAAGTTATCGTATTAGCGTATTCACAAGTCTACAGCTCAGTGGAGCGCAGGGCAGTGGAAACTGGCCCTAACCGGCCCACACGAAATTTGCATTCTAGCCTACATCTCTGCTCCCATCTGACTCTCTTACATAAAATCATCCTTATAGATACACTCCCCGTTCCTGACCAGCATGTCTGCCATTACTCAACATCGGCGCCCACGGTAACAAGGGGGTCGTGGTGAATCCTTATCCCTCATTGGTCATTTGGGTCGCTGATGAACAGGATTCAAGAGGATGGTATTATCTTAAAAGAACAGCGATGGAGTCAACGGGGTCGATTGTTTCTGTGGGCTGGTGTAAACTGTGGGCAGCTTGTGAGCCACTTGGCCAAAAATCTGATGCACACTCTGTGTGTGTGTGTGTGTGTGTGTGTGTGTGTGTGTGTGTGTGTGTGTGTGTGTGTGTGTGTGTGTGTGTGTGTGTGTGTGTGCACGCACTGTGGCACCACACAGACTCTCCTATCTCTGTCCTTCTGCTCCAGTGGTTTCCCCCCGGGCCAGGAGTACCCACAATGCACTGCTTTCATGTCAACGCATGCAGGCACCGTGAAATAATTTTCCCTGTCTCTGCCCTTTTATTTAGTCTCTCATTTTAACACATGCATCTCTGAATGAAGCTCCTCCCGTTTGTTTTCCCCCATTTTCCTTATCTTTCCTCCATCCTGTGATTCCCCCTGCTGGCGCTATCAACCCTCATCTGTTGATGCGAGAGCTGAAACATAGATAATCATCTTCATTTCATTATGGTCCTTTGTGCATGAGTTGAAGATGGTATATATCATATGATATATTCGGCCATTGACTCTAAAATGAGCATCGCATGAGAGTGGAAAACAGGGCCGTTGAAATAAAATAGAAATGGATAAAGATACAGGAAAAATAAAAGAATATGTATAGGGAGAATCTTTTTCTACAAATAAGCAAATCAAAATGTGGTGCCCACAGTATCAATATCATTATTACATGTATTATCTAGAGATATGTAAATTACTGTATAATCACATGTGCATTATGGTTTTCTATTCCCTAAAATGAGCACTTGATGCCGTCATGTTTTCATAGTAACCCCATAATGGACAAACGAACACCTTCTGAGTCAGCAATGGAGGCTATAGCTTATATACATATTTAGTTGCAGCATCCATCTCTACCACTAGATGCTGTTGATGTAAATTGTACACACTGCACCTTTACAGTGTGGTATTAGTCACTTCATTATTGATCGCTGTCTGAAAGTAATTTGGGGGGAGGCGAACAATGGATGACATCACAACTTTCCGATGTGATAAAAGTACATCTACTGTGAAACCATATGTCCTGGTGTCTAAACTCTCATGTTTTCCTTTCTTCATTTCTTCCATTTTCCTTTCCTTTGATCTGGAGATTTGTTTCCCCCTTGAAACCCAGATGATGGCTAACAGAACGAGGGCCGCGCTGCACACCATCCACTCGCTGATTGCACAGAGTTATTATATGGGCGTGACGCTGTGGGGGTATCTGACTCACCGGGACGTGAGATGAGGCAGGCCGCAGAGAGATCCTGTCGGCCGCACTGTGTCTTAAATAACCGGCGAGGCGATGCGCAAAATGTGTTTATGAAACTGCATTCTATTATTACGAGTGGGCATTGTATTTTTGGAGGCAAACGTCTGTGCGGTGACGAACTCTCGCCTTTTACCGAGCGTGTGCTCAAGCAGGGGGCAGGCGCGTCGGCAAATAAAGCAGCTGCAAGTCGGTGTGTGTGGGAAGCGAGCGTTTCAACTTGAAATGAAGAAAATACATCATGGAAGACAACTGGGAGGAAAATCACAGCACAGAGCAGTAGTGTGGGGAGAGGGGGAGAGAGAGAGAGAGAGAGAGAGAGAGAGAGACGATCCACTTGAGTTCCCACTTACCCGCAGCTATGGGCGATTTCCTCTCATCCAGAAGCTGAATGGCAGTGCTGGCCAATACAACACTCTTGTTTTCTGATCCTAAACCACACACACACACACACACACACACATTTCACATCACCGTCATATCATAATTTCATACATTAGTTCTAAACTGACCGCAGGGTGATTGGAGAGAGAAACGCAGAACATAAATACCGCAGAGTACAATTTCATGGTTGCAGCTCTAACTGCCTGGGTCCTGAGAGGAAGAGTGGCGAGTGGAAGTCCACAGAGTAAATAAGAGGCTTTCAGATCACTTGTATTAGCTGGCACTAATGGTCGAGCCCGAGGCCGAGGCCAGACGAGAACAGCCCACCCCCCCACAGCCCACCCCCCCCCCCTCCGCCCCCCCCGAGGAGAAATCATTTCTCAAAGACGTAGCTAAACTAAGTGAGTGTGAGGTGCCAGTATATGTGTGTGTCCGTGTCTGAGTGTGTGTCTTTTTGTGAGTGTATATTTGTGTATTCTGGCCAAGTCACTATGGAAAGGGCTGAACCTCCTCCTAACGTATCTTGTTTCAGCCCACAGCAATCACTTCTTTCCACAAGAACACAGCCCAGAATTAATAAGAGAGGAGGGGGAGGCAGAGAGGCTCTGCGAGCAAAGACAAATGTGGGTGAAAGTGGGATACGAAAAGGGGGCGGGGACATTTAAAAGGGTCTTTTTTTTTAATCGGAGTGACTTTATTAGCGCTTGTGACAAAGTGGCATTTTGTTTTGTCCTCGTCCATTTTTCAGTAAACATTGCAGACACATGGTGGTGCCATTCCTACATGCATAATATTGCACTACTGATGGCTACTGCGTCCAGCTACAATGAGTGAGTCACGTTTACCTTGAAAATGTCTCATTTTAATCGATCGGCCCATATTCACAAATCACTCGTTCTCTTTTTGGAGCTTCCCAGGATGTGATACCCATCACACACAAAACATCAAACACACATGTGCCACTCACCCGAGTTGAAAGGTAGCGAGTAGACAAAGGTGCCGGGAACTTGTTCAGCTCCTCTCTTGTACCACAGGGGAAAGTGATCGGCGTTGAACACCCCCTCTTTGTCTTCAGCTGTCAGGAAGTCTCTTGAAGCAGAACGGAAACAGAAGTGAGGACAGAAATGTTGCGTACACGCTGCACCAAACACACTTATGTGTGTCCGCTACTTTAACAGTGGAGCGTATGTGCACACACCAGATACTACAAATTAAATACATTTAACAAGAAATAATACACCGCTTTCTGTCAACACTTCTCCTCATCGTCATAGAGACCTTGACTTTTGACCATCAACTAAAGGGGGGGGGGGCAGAACATGGACACACAGATGGAAAAACTGCTAAACACAAAGTCACCAAACAGTGACTGTCCACATAGAAGCATAAAAGGATTAGTAACAATGGGCAAAACCTCATGACAAAGAGATGCAACTGAGGGGTGACAACAGACATGATAACAAGTTCAAACTTTATTAGCAATAACCATAAATAAAAAGAAAACACCATGCAATAAAGTATGTGTAGAAGTCATTCAATTAAAACAGAGAATGAATAGATTTGAGGAAAAATGTAAATGTTGACCTTTTCTGCATTGTTTTCAAATCAGATCAGTGAACATCAGTTTTTTCTACGTGGATTTCTGAACCGTGTCCAAAGACACTTTGAAACGCTGACTAGAAAAGACCGTCCTAGTCAGAGGACAACTGCTTTGACCTATTTAGCCAATATGGCACATGTTTATGAGGCCCATGCTAAATGATCGGCCGATCGATTCATCGGTCAACGGTGATGCGGTCAGCGTACGTACTGGTTGGTGAGTTCATCGGGCACCACAAAGAGGTTAATCCTGGAGAGGCCGGTTCTCGTGCCCAGGAAGGCGATCTCCACTCCTTTATCAGAATTCCTGTGCGAACAAACATCCACATACACGCCATGTATTTGCAGTCAGCCTTATCTAAACGCCTATTCTTGCTTTTTTGGTCAAACACACTCAAAAAGCTGTGCATGGACACAAGACAAGTGACCCACTCAGACTTGTTGAGCACAAGGCTGGTCCAGTAGGCCTCCAGAGGGGCCGTCACCACTGCATCAAACAGGACCTCCTGAATCAGCTCCTTGTCACCTAACAAAACACAAAGATGTATATTTTCACGCATAAATCATGCTAATCAGCACACGGATGACCACCGAGACATCTGGTGGTGCAAGGGGGGGGGGCTGCTGAGGGGTTGAACTAACATTGCAGGTGAGGCTCGTGGCCGCTGAGGTAGAGTTTGATGGCCTCTATCTGGGACAGGTAGCGGTGCTCGGGGTGCTCGTCCGTGTTGCAGTAAGTCCTGTGGTATGACAAGAGAGGACAACACAGATCTTCGTCACGACGATACGAAAACAGTCACTTTTGGGACGCAGATTGTTTTGTCTTGGGAACAGTTGGAGCCGGCTCCAGATTTCATGCTGGGAGGAGCGGTGCATGTTTAACCTCAGTCCACCGCTCCAGATGCTTTTTGATGGGGAAGTAAAACAAAGATGGTTCTCCAAATTACAGCCATTAGTTTGAAAAGCATTTACTGTAACTTGGTTGGATGTTGGTTCCCAGTCCTGGTGACCACAAGTCGTCGAGTGACACAAACCATCAAGTCAAAGTCCTGCAGAACCCAAACTCTCCCATTGCGATGGAACTGTTTGATTTTGTTATTTTACAGTTTGGCAGAAGGCACTTCGGACCGGTTCCAAACACATTGCCCCAGAAGCCGAGGGATGATGATTTAACCATGGTAACGTCAGTGGGGTCTTACCACTCGTCTGCCAGCGCCACATCGGGATGCTCCAAGTCATGTAGTCCTGTAACAGAACAGAGCCAGGCATCTCAGGTTGAATAAGCAAAGGCTCACAATATGAACTCATAATAATGGGGTAGGCATCTACAACTCAAACACACACACACACACACACACACACACACAAAACGGGGATGAAAAATGTGGTTTTTGAATGGATGTGACAGGTCTGATTAGATCAGGAAGAGCCAAGTCATGCTCAGAGGGTTCCTGTTGATGGACATGTTTAGAAAAACACACACAAGTACACATGCGCATGCACGTACGCACGCACACACACAACCAGCAACCCCACATGAATATTAACATGCATGAGGTTTGACATCAAAATACACACACACACACACACACACACACACACACAGAAGAACAAAAACTTTGACCTACAAGTTTATTTCTACATTACAGTTACACGTGTGAGCTTGTGTAACCGTGCATGCGTGTGAGTGTGCACATCCGAGAGATGATAGAAAGACCTGATTAAAAATGAGTGTGTTATTCTTAAGTCGATTTTTGTGGTACCTGTACTTTTGGTTTCCCGCTACTTGGAACTTTAAGTCCACTGCCTTTGTTGAAGGAAGCTAAATCCAAGCTGCTTCACGGTGAGTTCAAAGCCACAGTGTCAAGCTAGTCCTGTAGACTTTACATAGCAATTATGTGATCAGCTTATAAAGTGTGGTGCATGATTGCTAATTAAACTCCCCATGAGTATAAAGTAGATAAAATTAGCACCACGTTATAATTCCCCTGACATGTTAATCCATAAGAAATGATAATCCTATTACATAATAATATGAAAATCTGAAAGGGGCCATTCTGTTCATACTTGGAATACTCAAGTAGTTCTGTCCATTTTCCCATTCTAACTGTGGTTTAAGTACCTAGCTCATACACGTGTGCCTCATTCAAACTCTCCATTTTTAGATTTCACAGAAAAAGCTTTCGTTGAAAACTCAAAAATGAACCATTATGTAAATGAGTGAAACTAAGACCCCCCCCCCACTTCCTAGAATTGAAGGGTTGTGAAGCTGGAGTCTGTGCAGTGATGATCAGGGATGGAGACGTGGCAGCAAAGTCCCACCCATTCATGTGTTTGACCAATCATGAGTTAGTATCTGCTGTCAATCATGATGTGTGATTGCACATTCATGGATTTAGTGAAATCCAATCACATGCTGCAGTTGAATACCCCTCTGAGATAAATAAAAATGTTTTTAATTAAATTGCAATGAGGACTCATCACTCTGTTCCATTAAAGTAGCAGAACCTGTCGCAATCCGCAGGTATTCTTAAAATTCTAAATATCTAGTTTGTTTATTATTTATTATGTGACTCGAACATGGTGCAACACGGCGGCCTCCATGAGGAGGACACAATCACTATCGGCATTACGGTAGTTATGAACTTATGAAAGCCTCTTTACAATTTCATAATATTAGGATCTTACTTTATATTCCATGTATGCCAGTATAGGAATGGATAAATATCACCAAAATCATACACACTGGACCTTTAAAACCAACACTACGATAAAACATCAGCATGTAACAATGTGATCACTATACAAAAGGTCAAAGACCATCTTTACCAAGGAACTCAGACTCTTATGTTTGACGCCCATCTGACCACCAGGTGGCGATCAAAATGCTTTGGCTTCACTATAAACCATTCATCTCAACAGTCACTGGATTCAAGTAAATATACTGAACCCCACCAACATTGGCCGAACAAATACATTAACGACACTATATTAAAATGCTGAGTATATACAGCATCTAATAATGCAGGTGTATTCACAGCTCAATAGAAGTGAGTTTATTGTGGGGTACATTTTACTATGCAGAATTACATGTACAATGTGGGGCCAGTGCAACTATGTGACTACTTCTTCCATTAGAACTGAGGTGCTGAGAAGTGTCAGGTGAGTGAGCCAGACAAACCTAACAGACGATGAGATGCGATGAGAATGAGGCTCAGATTTATACACAAATGAAACACGGGGGTTTAAAAGTGAGTATTGAAGAAAAAAGGGGACGTACCTTCTTCCACTGTGACATTCCCTCGGAAGAAAAACTTCCCGTGGCCTCTGGAGAGAGCGACACCGAGACTAGAAACAACAACAACAATAAGGTCTGTGAATGGTTAAGTCCCCACTTCTTGGTAGAGCAGAGAAAGCAGAAAGTAGTGAAGCTTCAGTCGAACAGAAATGTCACAGGTGGTCTTACCTGAACGGCGTCCCCTTAATGTCTGTGTAGTAGTAATCGTTGTGCAACACCAACACACGTTTCTATGACAAACAGATGAATAACTTGAGTTACACGCTGACACACACACACACACACACACACACACACACACACACACACACACACACACACACACACACACACACACGAGAGTGAGTGATGGCTGCTATCTGATGTGATTCACTGCACTCTGGCTCCATCTAGTGGTGCAGAGTATACCTGCCTTTGGTAATCAGTCTGTCTCATGACCTGTTACCCCGACTGATGGATGTGTCAGTTTTGCAAAGTGAGTATTTAGATAAAGTGTGTAACTCTGCATCTGTGTACCTTTGAGTGTGTGTATATATATGTGTGTGTGTGTGTGTGTGTGTGTGTGTGTGTGTGTG
>JAFBJT010112066.1:28715-42417 GCA_016785325.1 Chascanopsetta lugubris | reverse complement strand
CAGCAAATCGTACACACTGCACCTTTAAAACACTGAGAATGTATCCGTGCCCCCATTTCCTCCACATTAAACCCACAGACAGAGCATTATTTAGGGCAGTGTGTAACCATTGGATGGTTTCATCACAGACTAGACTATCCCCCTCTGCCCCCCCCCTCCCCCTCCCCCTCCCGCCTCCCTCTGGGTCGAGCCGTCCAGTCATGGTCACACCAGTCCGCCGGAGTAAATGGCAAAATAATGGTAACAGCCAGCCATAAATCAACCCAATTGAAAAACATCACCATTAGAGTCTCCCGCTCTTTACCTCCCTCATCTGCTCTTTTCTGTGCCCTTCACCTTTGTTTCATGCGGGAGCGAGAGATGACTATTAGCCCGAGCTGTGGGGGGAAGGAACAGAGGTTTCTGGGGAAGGTGAAGGATAATGACAAAAACAAACATATAGCACATGTGTTACGGTGTCAATGCGTGTGTGTGTGTGTGTGTGTGTGTGTGTGTGTGTGTGTGTGGTTGCCAGCACATGTGTTATTGTTTTGGTCAACCACTGCAAATGCGATCCCATCTTTAAGCCTTTATTCTGCGATGTGAATGTGCTCTGTTCTGACCCGGAGCTTAGAGGAGAGGGCTCATGCGGAAGGAAGAATATCCTTGTGTCAGCATATTTGCCGTCCATGTGTGTGTATGTGTGTGTGTGTATGTATATATATATATATATATATATATATATATATATATATATATATATTCTCTGTGTGTCTATATATATATATACTGTATGTGTGTGTTTAGTCAGGCATGTGTTACAGGCTTAAGAGAGAGGGCTGGAGAGAATGCGCCACAGTGAAAGCGATACTGGACAAAGTGGCCAAAGGAAAGGCGTGAAAGTGAAGGATGGGCAAAGAAGCATGATGGTTATAGACATTTACAGTGCATCAGATATGATCTGACCCACCCACATGAGGATACGCTTCCAGCTGTATTTTATAACCGTGTATAAGCCCGTCGACTAAAACCCGCGTTTCGGGGCGTGGCCCAAATCCGATTGTGCCGGTTTTACAGTGAGTAACAAAAGGTTCGCAGGCTCCTGCTTCTCAGAAGAGTCGCCGTTAATCTTAAGTGTGTTTTTCACACTCAAGCAATCACACTGCATTTTCCATTCTCTTTTAAAAGCCACCTTGACTTGTGCTAAAAGGGTGGATCAGCTGCAGGTGACTGAGAGAGAGAGAGAGAGAGAGAGAGAGAGAGAGAGAGAGATGGATTCTGTGCAGAGGAAAGAAACAGATTTACTGCATGAGATGACGGTGAGATCAGACCGTGTGCGTGTTTGTAATAAGCAAAGTGTTCGCACCTTGTGCGTTTGCCCACGTGGTCCAGCATTTGTTGATTAAAAACACAATCACATTCCACTGTCTTGAGATCGCCGTGTACCCACAATGCACCTGGCCACACCTTATTTTGACCCTTTGAAACACTACAAATGCTCCATTGGTCATATAACATCTAAAGCCACAGGAGTCAGACTGTGCTCACGAGTCCTATAATGGGCCATGAGGCGTATTGTTTGTGGGAGGGGCTTGTTCTGCAGCAGGGGGCGCTCTGTTCCGCTGCAAAATATTCATTTCACCCTCTGCCTTCATTTTCGTTCGACTTCCTCATCAAGCTATGCCCCCAAAGTCTGGTATGTTAATGAAAGGGCAGCTGACCAGTCAAAAGAGCCCGGGCCAGCTGGCCAATCAGAGCAGTCTGAGCTTTTCTGTGAGGGAGGGGCAGGGAGAGAGGGTGAAAACAGGAGCTGGGGCCATGAACAGTTTGAGGAAACAGTGTGTTTTATGACATGTCCTTGTGTGAACAGCAATAACTGTTGTGTTTATTCCAGATTTTATTATTTTTGACTCTCATCCGTTAAAAAAAAAAATGCTAATTATTCGACAAATTACCTCGGGACCTGGTGGAAGGATGTGACACGGGTCAGAGAGGAGCCCATTACATTTTGGTCCAGATCCAGATATTTTACTTTTTTATTGCCAGATGGGCGTTTTTCGACTTTTTGTGCAATTTGGTGCCGATCCAAATCCGAGTCCTGATGGAGTGAAGTGAAATGTGGTTTCATGAGGGTGAACGGCCGCTGCAGGCGCCTCGGCGGAGGGGTGGGCTCTGTCAGAGCTTCTCTCTTGGGAACTTGACTTTGTCTTGGATCTGTGCTCAGCTGGTTTTTTGTCTTAACTTTATATTTATGGATGAACTGTCCCTTTAAGCAAACTACAGCTCTGAGTGTAGAGAATGGGTCCAAACCAAATATTGTAGCAATGCGTTGCTATATTCTTCAGCAGTGAATAACGATAAGACCGCAAATTGACAGGGTGGTTTCATTTACAGTAATTATTTATAAACCAGTGACAGGATTTGGATTGAAGCTGTTATCAGATTAAGAGCAAGTCTTCTGAATTTAATTATTAGATTGAAAATTAGCCAAAATCATCACACACACACACACACACATACACACACACGTATTCATGCATGCACTGTCTGCTCACGCTCACAAATTCAGTACACTTGAGTGAACCACACGTGCCGTGACACATCCTCACACACACACACACACACACACACACACACACACATACCCATCCACACGTCCACACGCTCACAGCACAAAGGCCACACTGCACGAGGTGCTGACGGCTGTCATGTTAATATGCCGGGGCGCCGGGGCGATTGGGTTCTTACCAGCAGGGTAAGTTGGAGGAGCAGAGAGGACGGAGGAGGTGTGTGTGTGTGTGTGTGTGTGTGTGTGTGTGTGTGTGTGTGTGTGGGTGTGTGTGTGTGGGTGTGTGGGTGTGTGGGTGTGTGGGTGTGTGGGTGTGTGTGTGTGTGTGGAGGGGCTGGAAATGTTTATTGTTAAATCATTCATCGTGCTCTCTTTCTCAATAAGTGACACACACTCCTGCAGGATGATGAAGTGCACTAAAAGCCTTGGATTTGTCTTTGTAAAGTATTCGGGGCCGAGTAAATCATCAGACCGTTATGGGATGAATACCCGACAGGGCAGAGCGCTGCCTCTCTATTGTTGTTTATCAGCTGTCATGTTGTGTTGTGGCTCCGGAAAGCGAAAGGTTGGGAATGTTGGGTCTGTTTTATCGCCTTTTCATAAGAAAGAAAACGCAGCGATCAATATCATATTTCTAAGAATAGAAATTGACGTTAAAGACAAAAATGACAACTTTTTGTGAACAATGATAGAATCATGTTCATGCTCAGGAAACCAAACACTTCATCACCTGTTGACACATCAGAGACATTCAGTATATTAGGACTGTGATGGTGGCTTGCGTCTTGGGTCGTTCTGTCCTGAAATGATGTTTCAACATAAGACTTCAATGCTTTTATTTTATTTCCATGCAACACTTTTGTGACACCTTCTTGGCTGAGCTCTGTCAAGTTCAGGTTTCTACATTTACTCCATACAGTCTGAGAAAGATCATCTTAGAGGGAACTCAAACATGACAGATGTAGAAATATATTATACCTGTAAATAAAACAGTGGATAGAAATGAATGTAAAAGGTTCATATAATTGCTCGGGGCTCCAATAATCAGGATTTAAAATACACCGTAAATACTAAAAGGAGCGAACCACCGTGTAACGGCTCTGGAATGCATATTGAAAGAAAGACTCAGGATGAATAAATAAAGAGGAAAAAAGTAGATTATTCTTCTGCCTCATTTGTGCCGAGGTATTTGTTTAATTTTGCAGGAGCTGCTAAAAGAAAGCATTAATAAGTAAACGGGACCATATGCATATAAATACAGACGCATTAAGAAGCAGATGCATTTTGCAACAACACGGTCAAGATGGAGCCAGACGACGTCCGGCCGCCGGAGCCTCATCCGTAGAATTCTGTTCACAAACAGAATCCACTTATAGAGAGTGAAGGTGCAATGTGCAGGGTGTAGTGAAATCTAGTCTGAGTAACCCCTCCCTCACCATTTACCTGTGCAGAGTGTGTCCACTCTGATCTGGTCTCCTCCAGAGAACACGCTGAAGTCATGAAAACACAAAGTCATTCGTTGTATATATTTTGCAGCGCGAATGGAACAATTTCACCTCCGTCTCACACACTGCACCTTTAAAGGGCTCAGTTTTCGCTTCTTTCATGATCATTACCACTGTTATCTGTAGGCGTCTGTATCATAGATCCCCCCCCCCACACACACACACATCCCCCCCCCCCCAGTGTGTACGAATACAGCTCAAATATCCTGTTTTGCCGGAAATCGGTGATGGCAGTCTTGCACACTGCACCTTTAATTCTAATCTGAACAGTGTTGTAAGCACAATGACAACATCTAGAAAAACATAGAGATGAGACCCCCGCTTTCATCTGTGTGACATTAATTATCCATAGTTTCCAGTATTTCCTGTATTTCATCAGAATTTGTCATCACATTCATGTAAACACCGGGTGAAAACCGAGCCGGACGCATCGTTATGACTATTGTATGTGATGTTTCATCATGAATGTCAATATCCACACGTAATTGCCGCCATTTGTCCCCGTCGCAGCGCTGATATTGAGCGTGCGGGCGCGACGCCGCTTCCCTGCCAACTGAGCAAACAGAGGAGGGCAGGAGAGTGGGTGTATGCAAAAGGGGGCGGAGCTGCAGAGATGAAGATGAGGGAGTGAGGGAGACGGGTGG
This sequence comes from Chascanopsetta lugubris, assembly GCA_016785325.1. Taxonomy (NCBI): domain Eukaryota; kingdom Metazoa; phylum Chordata; class Actinopteri; order Pleuronectiformes; family Bothidae; genus Chascanopsetta; species Chascanopsetta lugubris. The sequence goes on along the minus strand of JAFBJT010112066.1, from coordinate 37,720 downwards.
AAGGAGGCGACGCGCACGGAGGAGGGAGGGAAGAGGAGGCCAGAGATGGGATGTTGATGATAGGATGAAGATGCATGGGCGGTGGTGGTGGTGGTGGGGGGAGGCGAGGGAGAGAGGAAGGGGGGCAGGGGGGGTGGATATATATGTTGGAGGCGTGGATTGTGAGCGAGTGGGGGAAAAAAACGACTGGAGGGAGGAAGGAAAGATGAGTGCGGCGGGCGGGGGGGCGGGCGGGGGGGGGGGGGGGGGGGGGGTGTTTGGCTTTCCCCCGCGCCGGGGGGTGGTCTTCACTGGCCCCTGCGGCGCCATCTCCCCCCCCCCCATCTCCATCTCTTAATCAAGAAGGAGAACAAAGATATGCATGTTATTAAAAAAATCCCGGCCCATCAAAGGGAGCGAGGGAGAGGGAGGGAAAGAAATAAATAATGGCCGAGTCGACTATAAATATAGTGATATCCTGCAGGCGTGTTCTATCTCTCGCTCTGACTTCCTGGGCCATGAAGGGATGGTGCTCCCTCCTTCGCCCCTCTCTTTTAAATACAAATGAAATGGTGTTGATTTTCATTGTCAGCCTTCTCCACGTCTCCACTTCCCATCTCCCTTCAGTCGCCCCCCCCCCCCCCCCCCCCCCCCCCCCCCCCCCCCCCCCCCCCCCCCCCCCCCCCCCCCCGCCCCCCCCCTTCACCCCCCCCCCCCCCACCACCACCGCCCGTCTCTTCCCCTCTCCTCTCCATGTCTTCTGCTCGGCGACCGGCTGTATCTCACTGTCTTATTAGCTTCGTTCTCATTCCCCGTCTCTCACCTACTCTTCATTTCCCTCCCTCTCCCTCGCTCTCGCTCGCTCGCTCGCCCGCCCGCTCGCCTGCTCGCTCACACCCTCGTCTATCACACCCTTATTTTGTGCCGTGTCGGGCTAATCACTCCGTCACTGTTTGTCTCTCCTGCCTCTCTGTCCCTCTGTGGTGTGAAAGTGATTATGCCGGATGGTGGATGCTTTGTGTGTGTGTGTGTGTGTGTGTGTGTGTGTGTGTGTGGGAGTGATGGTGATGGTGATGATGGTGATGGTGCAGAGAGGCAGGTGAAAGGTGAAGCTCGGGGCTGCAGCTTCAGACGGAGCTGTCAGTGTGTGTCATCCCACATCAGCGCTGTTTAGAGCCGCATGTGTTACCTCGGTGTAATATTGCGCTCAATGTGGAATGATACAATATTTACAGTGCTGGATAATTAGAGGGCGGCGGCGGCGGCGGCGGCGGCGGCGGCGGCGGCGGGGGGCTTTGGTGTCACAGAGGACACAGACAGACTTAATTACATGTCGCATGTTGGAATTTATTCAAACTTTAATGTTCCACTAAATGAACTTGTCAAATCCATTAGTGCAGTTCCAGCAGATACTGCACATTAATGACACTGAGATCAGGTCCGCTCAGAGACAAAGTGAAGTGTGTGTAGGATTTAGTGACACCTAGTGGCAGTCCTCTCCTCACCCTTCTCTTTCAAGCGCAGAGGGTAAACTGTTGTTATGTCCATTCTGGGCTCCTGTAAAAACAGGGCTGTTTAGCAGAGAGATGTGACTATAACGGTACACATAGTTTCAACTGTTTACATTTAGGTGATGAAACACCCAGAAAGCATCACTGTCATGCTGCCATTGGAAATGTAAATATTTCATCTAAGTCCTACACACTGCTCCGTTCATTGCATCATATTTTCATTTTTTTCTTTTTGTTTGATTTCCAACTCGACTTCTGCTGCGCGAGAATCAGAATCAGATACTGAAGGTGGGATGTGTAGGCCTGAGTGACATCTGGAGGTGAAGTTGCATTTTACAGCTGAACGCCCCGATCACACGGTGGCTTCAGTTTACATGGTGTTAAATCGTCCATTGTGGCTCGATGTGAAAACCTCAAAAAAATAAAAAATAAAAAAGGGACCTGCTCCTGATGCACATTTAAAAGTCTCATTCTAAATAATGAAAACAACCTTAGCTGATCATAAACTCATAAAGGTTTAACATATATACCGTACCTTCCCTCTCTGCCCACAGAAGCGTGAACTATTTTCCCCCCAAATCCTGCGCACTGCCCCTTTAGAGCTATACATCGTGAATCCTGACGAGTGTTCCGTCGATGTTCACTTCTGCTGCTCGACAATGCAACGCACAAAGGAAACGGTGGCGTTGCTCACGCGTTGCATCATATCCACGTCCTTTTATCCAGAAAGCGTAAAAAGCCAACAGCCGTACATTAACTGCTCCGCCCATCGACTGTGACTGACAGGCTCCAATTAGTGCGGAACAGGTTTATTATTAGACCTTTAAAAAGCTCGAACAAACGAGAACAAGCAGAGCATTTGTTTTAATGAATGTGAACATGAGCGTACCGTCGTGGAACCTCACTACAGAGACACACCAGGCTGATGGATTTTTATAATAAGTCTGCAAAAGGCTTTTTAGCGCCGTTCAATTCTCGCTGCCTGCGGACATTCGGCCCTTTGATGGTTAATTGTCCTGATTGCGCAACAAGGCCCCCGAATCCATTTCTGACTAGTGCATGTTCCAAATTCCTGAATAATGGCTTTGACCCGCTGCACTTGGAGGTTGAATGTTTGGCTTCGAGGACGCTGCATTTAACTTCTACCTCCAATCTGAACGCTCATTTACATCTTTAATTTTCAAAATGAGACACGCTGTCTGTTGTAATCCTGCCTGGGTGGAAGGGGCTGTTTGACCCCCTTCATTTCCCCTGTGGGCAGAACCATGCTGTCAGCACTGTGATGGATGGATGGATGGATATATATGTAGATAAATAGATACTTTGAGATTCTTTACGATCTCCTTGGGGAAATCCAGGCCTCTTAGAGCACAGTCAATGGACAGAAACGAGAACATGAAATAGAAGCAAATGATGACTTCAGCTTTTTTTTTTTTAAATTCTGATAAAAGGTTAGAAAAAGTAGTGTTGTGTGCATCTATTATTTGTTATTATTAATACCAACCATAGAGCCTCAGTGGTAAAAAAGGGTCGCTCTTCGAAGCAAAGGTCACTGGTTTGAGTCCCACTCGGACCCCGCTGCAGTGTCACTGGCCCTGACACTGATACCCCCAGTGGGTTCTGTGTGTGTACGGGTAGAAATACCCTGTGTTGCTGGACAAGCGGTCGAAGATGACACGGCATATGACCGACCATAAACATGTAACATGGCCAGCAGGTGGTGCTGCGTCCTAGACAAACCCATAGAGCGTAAAACGCCACGACAACTACCATGGCTTCTGCCATCGACTGCACCTTTAATACAGCAAATGAGACCGATTGCTCTGACGTCCGCCCGTATTGTTCATTTCCTCGCTCTGCCGCTATTATGGGATATTTCAGACTGAAACCTATCTCGGAGAAATCCCAGTTCGTTGGTTGTGTTAACATGACTCGACAGTTTTTTTTGTTGTTGTTGTTGTTGTTTTTCTTGCCGCCGCCCGACGCTGGCGAGCGGGCTGCCGCGTGCCCGTCACACACAAATCACTGTGTTATATGAACATCATATATCCTGCCTGTGATCAGCGCAGTCAGAGATATAAAGTCTGCTGCAGCCATAACTTTCCACAGCAGAGGAATCTTGCCTCGCAGCTGTAAACCCGCCCCCTGCAGCTTTGAATGCCGGGGAACAGCTTTCTGCCTCCTCCTTACCTGAGACCGGAGAGCGGCCGGTTACAAAGCAGGGCAGACTAATACCACCCGGACCCCCCGTATAAAAAAAACAAAAACTAAAAAAAAGTATTCATTCAGCGGCAGGAAGTTATTGCAGAGCTGTTGCGCCGGGTTACATAAGACTGTGGAGTTGTCGGTGTTATTGTGTTGACCCCCGTGTTTTGTCCGAGGCCGTCGCACATCTCCGGCTGTCCCCGCTCCTCCTCCTGTTTAGAACGGTACAGCACCGAGACGCCGCTGACCTTCACCGACCTTCCCCTTCTCCCGTCGGACTCCGGATCAGTGCCGGAGCTTGGGAGGCACATGAAAGTGTGCGTCTCACCCCCTTTCTCCATCATCGTCACTCTGACATCAGCAATTTACTCACATCCACGCGCCGTTTAGCTCCACGCGTGGTTCCCTCCCTTTGACAAATGGAACGCGCACGGGACAAGATATATGCGCAGATTGTGGGGCTTCAGACTGCGGTTGCACATGTCTGCGCTGTTGATCGGCCCAGGTGCACAACATGATTGGTTCTCTAATAGGTGAGCTGGCGGATATGAGGCCACCTGGGTGTGTGTGTGTGTGTGTGTGTGTGGGTTTCATGGTGAATTTGACAGCAGCGTGTGTGTGTGTGTGTGTGTGTGTGTGAGGATAGCGTTCGTCCTTGGCTGTGTTCATTAAGCCGTTGTGAAGATGGCGTGTGCTCATCATAGAGAGAGTGAAGATTTGCCCAGAGTGTCGAACAGAGTGTCACAGAGGAGAACAGAAAGTGAGCAGAACAGCATCGTCCACGCAGGTCCAGCACTCGATCTGAAGCGGAGTGAACAAAATGACTTCGCTGAGCAGATTCAGGACCAGACAGACGTTCAACTCCCATTCACAGAAAGCTGATTGGACCTGACTGAACGTCACCGGCAACAGTGTTGACGTGTGGCCCCGTGAAACAGCGCATGTTGTGTGACCCACTCTGCCTCCTCAGGTTTGGCTGATTCCAGGGTGTATGGATTGAAATCACTTCCTTTTACTTTCAGTGAGCAACCGCAGCGCATGTCTTTTCTGTCAGTTTCACACTGGCGCACTCACCGATCGGTCCCAGTGGCGCAGGCGCATGTTCGACAGCCCCGATTGAGATGCGGTGGAATATCGAACAGTCGCGAGAATACTTTCATGTATCAGAATGAAATCTGCCCTTTACATCGGTATCAGCGGCAGGTCCTTTCTAGGGCGGCGGCCATCTTGCCATATTTCTGCAGTAGCCCAGAATGGGAGTTTTGATAATAACTGGAAACCACCATAACCACTCCAGTCATGGTTTGAAGGGAAAGAGGAGGAGGTTGTGTTTATTCGGCTGCGACATGCAACGTCACCAGTCAATGTCACTGAATCCTTCGCCATGTACCTTTAAGCTGCACACACGACATTCACCCAGTCTGTGCGTGAGGATGTAAAACGTGGGCTGAAAAACAGGTGTGATGTCAGTTTGCAGAGACAGAGGTGTTTGAGTGTTTGTGGTGACCGAGGGTCAAAGTGCTGATGTGCTGTAAACACACACGTGTGCTCTGCACAGTAAAAAAAACCAAAACGATGTGTCATGTTCTGCCTCCTGCATGTTCTGCCCGCGCGTTCCTCCTCACCTGAGGGCTCCAGAGACTCTCTTCTTCTTCTAAATGCATGTGACCCAGAAACTCTTCTTCATATGTAAAATACAAAGTGGAATTCGTGTCTGAAAACAGCCTCAGTCACTTCCGCACCGAGAGCGTGGGGACGGGAGCCAGACCTGGGCGTCTGAGCTCGGTGTCAAAATGGGAGACACAGAGCCTTTATTTAGCTTAAAGGTGCAGTGTGTAAGATTTGCTGACATCTACTGGTGAAGTCGCATATCGTATCCATCACCTCACTCTTCTTTTCTTGAGCATGCGGGAGAACCCATGGTGGCCTCGCGTTGCCATTCAAGCTCAAAAGATGCCTAGTGCGTCCACTCTGGGCTGTTGTAAAAACGTGGCGGCCCCCACCTCCTGGTGTAAATATACATTAAAGGACTGATTTTAGGTTTTTGTAAAAAGCAAGTCAGACATTGAGGTGATTGTACATTCATGAACATATCTGTATATATCGTATTGCACACTGCACCTTTAAGGTGATTATTCATTTGTGAAAATGTCTGTATGTACATGTAATTGTTTTGTGATTCTATTTCTACCGATCCGTCAGAAGTGATGAGAAGACTTAGAGAAATCTCACACACTGCACCTTTAATTGATGACTTTAATGATTCCTCTAAATTTCACCAGCTTTTCCACCTGAGCCTCGTCGAGTTAAATCCGACTTTTAGAAGCGGCCGTAACAACGGCACCGTGGACGATACAAAGGAGATAAGGAGAAACGAAAAGGAAAGAATAATGACAAAGTGGGGGGGGGGGGGGGGGGGGGGGGGGGGGGGCGGGGCGGGGGGGATTTGACTGTTGGACTTTTACTTGAAAGGCTCTAATTCTAAGAATAAGTGTCGAAGAGATTCTCATTCATCTTTGCGTGTTCGTGGTGGACGTCTCACTGTTGCCCAAAGACCAAAGACCGTGATGGATGGCTTCGATTTATGGGGAATACGGGTGAACTCAAATGTCACATCAGCACTTTAAGTCTGGAAAAGCCTCCGTGTCTTTATACATGAGCGCAGCACATGTTCATCTCTGAGGAAGGTGTCACCTGATTGTTTGATGCTCTGTATAAATGAGGGGATATTGCGTCGGAGCAGCTCTTTTATTGCCGCACCGATCGGCAGAGGTTGTTATTGAAACCTCTCGCCTCGTAAAAAACAAAAAAAAACAACAAACTCCTGGTGAGGCCAGAATGTTTAATTTCTGTCTTTGCGACACGATGGCAGGAAATAATCAAAACCACCAGGTTTAGAATCAGACACAGATTTATGAGGCTGTGCGCACACACACACACACAAACACACACACACACACACGCCCCTCCGTGGTTCCACTAGTAGCTGTTTGGCATTCTGCGGACGCGTCCTCCCTCACAGACATGACTAATGCACGGAACACACAATGTATCTGTCAGTTACAGTCAGCGAGACACGTGTGGGCGGCGCCGCTTTCATATTTACCTTTTCAATGAGCTTAATAGAGCAATTGAATGTGCTGAACGCACATAAGCCTGTCATGTGATACCAGATTACTCACACACACACACACACACACACACACACACACACACACACGTTTCCATAGAGCGCCGTCCAAAAAGTCTCGCCCCCGTGTTCCTGCCTCCACCTGTTGAGTGTTTGCGCGGCGGCGCGGCGAGATCTCGCAGCTTCGCTGATGTTCCATTACCGCGCTGGCCGGCTCCTCGCCACGGGGCCGGTCACGCTAATAAAGAGCCTTTGAACTTCACCGAATTGACTCCAGACACGCGGAGAAAGGAGGAGGGGAAGTGGAAAGGACACAATGAGGGAGAGAATTGGGAACAAAGACGGGAAACGAAGAAGGAGGGAGATAATGAAAGGGTTTTTTTGTGTGTGTGTGTGACCTGCAGGTGAAGAGACGGCGAGGTTCAGATCTCTGACTCCACGCGAACAGTCTCTATTAAAAGTCCAGGCCCGACCGGACGGGTCACATGACGTCCTCAGACCTTCGCTTGTGTTTTAAGGTCGTACTCGAGGTGCATTTGACATCCTGACATGTGACATTTAAGCCGGTGGCCGGTGGACGTCACTTTCCACCAGCTTTTTTGGGACGAAGCTCTGCAGCGGAAAAAGTGAGGAGAGAGGAGAAGTGACACCAGCCTGATTTGAACCCATTTCTGGGGCCTGGTGTCAGAGGCAGACTCCATGTTACACGTCCTCCTCTCCTCCCACGCCTCACCTCCAACTGTTTAAAGGTGCGGTGTGTACGATTCTGGTCATTTTAGTCATTTAAAAACGTATTACAAAACAATTCTATTCTGACATTTTCATGAATTTATAATCCCATAAATGTTTTCTTTTTTCCCATCACCCGAAAATGAGCCTATTGGTTTATATTTACATGACGTGGAGGGTCCTCTCGACGGGGGCCGCCATGTTTTTACAGTAGTAAAAGTGGACGTAGTGGATGACAACTGAAGTCTGCCGCAGCTTCTCCTGCAGGCTCATGTTGGGTGCGGGTGGAGGTGATGGATACAACGTGCACCTTCACCTCTAGGCGTCACCAAATCGTACACACTGCACCTTCAAGTCTGCTCGCTGCAGAATAGAAGTCCACTCGCTGTCATCCGCTTTCCAATCCATTTCACCGATCTTGCGGTGGCGGCCGCCTCACCTCCGTCCAAAGCCGATGAGCTTTGTTTTGGAACGTGGCCCTCAGATTAGCAAACAGACGATCAGGGGAACGTCAATCAAGCCGTTGGCGAAGGCGTCTGCGCGCGCGGCGGCGGCGGCGTGCATCAGATACCGTGGCACTGACGGAGCGATGTGGCGTGTTGTGAGCGGGCCTGCGGCGGCTCCGCGCCTGCGGCGGCTGTCTAGTCCCACTAATGAGGATAGGGAGAGGTCAGAGATGATAGCCAATCTAAATAAGGACCTTGATACGACTTTTAACGCTGTCACGGTGTGACACTCTATATGTGTTTGTGTGTGAGTGTGTGTGTGTGTGTGTGCGCGTGTGTGTGTGTGTGTGTGTGTGTGTGTGTGTGTGTGTGTGTGTGTGTGCTTGAGAGGTAATGTCCTCCCACCTCCCTGCCGTTATGTTATGACTAGCGTCCTCGCTCGGAGCCCGCTGTCACCGAGAGGTGTCATCCTCAGCCGTCAGCCTGCGCGCTGATACGCCCTCGGGAACGCGCCGCTGTGTAAACGTGCGCGCGCCCTGTAGGAGGCGCTCCGCCAGCGCGGGCGAGCGCAGGACACGTGCACAAGCGCCTCCCGCTTTGTCAAATTCGTACGATTTGGTGACACCCATCCATCGGTGAAGTTGCACATGACATCCCCCACCCCCACCCTCCTCTCTGAGCATGCAGGAGAACCTACGGTGGCCCCCAGTTGTCATTAAAGCTCAACATATGTTTGGTCCTCCACTCTGGGCTATTTTAAAAACATGGCGGCGCCCTATGGGGGGGTGGGGGGGGGGGGGTAAATATGCATACGCGCAGGCAAATCACGCAGGACATGCGCTCACGTGCACAAGCTCTTCCTGGTTCGCTGTCCTGTGAACTTATAATCAAACACTGTCACCTGGACGTACCCCCCCCCCACCCCCCACCCCCACCCCCACCCCCTCCTCCCCTCTCGCTCCCTAACCCCATCCATCCTGAGGCAGAGTCTTCAGCACAGCACTT
>JAFBJT010112066.1:25271-28707 GCA_016785325.1 Chascanopsetta lugubris | reverse complement strand
GCTGTTAGGAAGCATTGTAGCTGAATGTTCACCAATACTTTGATGCCAACCTGCCCCATTGTCAGGGCAACTGTCAGGGTGAGGGGGGAACTGAGCTCCACGCTGGGGCCCGTGTTTTAAAAAAAAACGCACCCCCATCGGTGGCGGGCGAGAACAGGAAGGTCACCGGTGGCATTGGAACATTTTGGGGGTAATTCCCAGATTTGTTGTGAGAGCCTCTCCTGGTGATGAAGAAGAAGAGGAGGAGAGAGAGAGAGAGAGAGAGAGAGAGAGAGAGGGAGGGAGAGAGAGAGAGAGCGAGCGAGCGTGTGTGAATGCGGGCTCATTGTGCATCTGGTGCTCGGGTAATAAAGGACACGTTTGCATACGTTCCCTATACGTGACATTTCTTTGCTCACGTAGGCGTTTGTTTCAAATGTTGGTTCGCTCCCGTGAATGCGAGTAACACTCGGGCCGCTCCTCGTCCATATGCCTCCCTGCCTTCGCGGCAGAGACAGCTTGTGTATATATGTAGTTAGTCAGCTGCTGATGCTTCAGTCTGCAGGCGCTCGCGTGTTTGGATCATTTAAGACTTACTCGCTTCAGCGATGGCGAGACTGACACCTCCCTTTATGTGCGCGCGTATGGAACAGTGCGCCGGGACTCCACTTTGTCACATTTAGAACCGTCTCACCTCGCACACCCGTTCTTTGAAGGCGCCTCTCGCCGCATGACTGGCGCCGCCGCTTCTGTTCCACGAGTTGTTTAAGTTGTTTGCGCAGTTGTTTCTGCGGCGTCTGACTCCGAGGCCCCGCGATGAAAAGGAAAGGGCTCCGTTTGAAGCGCTGACGCTCACGTGGCGGCTTGATTCACGCGGGGCTGTGGAACGTGTGTGTATGTGTGTGTGTGTGTGTGTGTGTGTGTGTGTGTGTGTGTGTGTGTAGACGTGATACCTGCCGGTGCATCCTAGCAACTCACATAGCAACCGGACCTGCGCGCTACAGATGAGATGAATCGGTGTGGTCTTTCGAGTTGGCACACTTCCTCCCCTGGCCCCGACGGCGGGCGCCTTCGTGATCAGCGTTTGTGGGTTGGTCCCGGCGGGGCGGCGCCCGCCGGACGTTGCCAAGAGAAAAACCTCTGCGGACAAAAGAATCGAATTAGGAGTTTGAATAATTGCAATGAAAAGGATGTTTGCTCCATAGATGCACGCGGCCTCGGAGGCAGCGAACAACGTGCGGAGGACGCGGGCGATAATCGCCGCCGCCGTGCCCTTGGTGGAGCCGTACGACGCTCGTGGCTGAGCGCCGGCCTCGCCGACAGATGTTGCAGCCGAAGGTCGTTGACCTGGCCACATGGTGCGCGTATGGCGCTCGTCTGCGCTCCATTACACCACAGCCCGAGGTGGAAGCAGAGGTTAGCGTTCGTAGATTGATGAGAGTTCACGCGGAACTCGCCAGAGCCCTCGGGCGCGGTGACACGGACGCCTTTAAGCCAACACACGCACACGCGCGCACACACACACACACAGATGGACAGGTGCAGTGTGTTCACCCGCCTGTTCACTCACCCTCGCGCCGTCCAGAAGCGGCGCACAGCGGCGTGTCCCTCCGCGGGGGGTCGTCGTGTCAACGAGCGCGGTGTTTAACAAAGACTGCGGAGGAAGGCGCGGTGGCCGGGGGGCCGAGGGCCCGCGTTTGCGTATTAGGCCCGAGTCCCGCATCGCTCGGAACAGCACGACGCATCAGAGAGACGGCAGCCCGTGCCGCTGCCCACTGACCATATATGGGCGTTCCTGCATCGCCCAGGCTCTGGTTGAGCCCATTAGAGAAAGTAGGACAGAGCTGGGTCCTGATGACCATATTTGGCCGGGTGCTGTGTCCCCTGCAGCCATCTTGCCTGCTTCCACTGCAACACTGCCAGGGCACTGCTGCTCTCCTCTTGTTGTCTGACTTCTGTTTTTCTCCCCCCTCCTCCCCCTCCTCCTCCTCCTCGTCCTCCTCGTTCTCCTCCTCCTCCTCCTCCTCCTCGTCCTCCTCGTCCTCCTCCTCCTCCTCGTCCTCCTCCTCCTCCTCCTCCTTTTTCTCCTCCTCCTCTCACAACAAGTCTCACCCCCCCCCCCCATTTTCATCTGCCCGCCCGACCGCCCCCCTCCCCACCCCACCCCACCCCCCCCCCCCCACACACACACACTCACACCGCCCCTCCTCCTTATCACTCCCTTCCCCTCGTCCTCTCCCCCGCTCATCCTGTTACTGCACCGTTTTGTCTTTTCTCCCCCCCCCAAAAAAACGTGCTTCCTTCACTCCTCCTCCTCCTCGGTTCACTCATCTTTACTGCTTCCTTTGTTCTTTCGCTTCTCTTTACTTCCTGTGCCCCCCCCCCTCTTCTCTCCCTTATCCTTCCCCAGCAGGAAGCTGAGCGCATCCAGGTTTACTCGACGGGGACCCCCGGGGTCCGCCGGCCCCTGGCCTGTTCTGGCTGGCTCCATCATTGTGTTCTTAATCGGCCTTCGGCATGACGCACACGTGTTTTCCAAAGTCACGGAGGCGCACACGCCCTCACGTGTGGTGTGTGCGTGTGGTGATTGTGGCGCAGCAGGTGGAAGCGTTTCTCCGCCTGCTGGGATGGAATCGCTGCAGAGTGAAGCGACGTGGCCGGTGATTCCAGATGATTCACTCGTTTCGTTTGTTGTGACAAAATAATGGTGTTGATTCCCACGTCCGCACACCAATTGTTTTTCATCCGCATGCACTCTTACTTACTGTTTGTGCCAGCACATTAATACACACACACACACACACACACACACACACACACACGCGCGTACACGATGATGACACCCTGGCAGCAGGTTTGATCGCCTGGAAAATTAATACTAAATGCCGGGCAAAATGGCTGGCAGGGATCACCTTGGCTGCGTGCGGCTCGGCGCTCGGCTCTATGCAGCCATGAAACTGGAGCACCCGCATCACCCACCCGTTTCCCAGGCCCAGGCTCTGCCGGCGTCCGCCGCCGGGCCAGGAGACAGGGGATGATGGTGGGCTTTTCCTGGGTCATTTGGTTTCCAAGCGGTGGAGAGAGAGGCTCCTCCCGCGCCCCGGCCGCAGCATTACCCTCTGAGGCCCCGCTGTTTGCCCAGACTGGGGAGAGAGAAGACACATCAGAGAACGCTGCCGCGTGTGAAGCCATGTTCCGCGCGCACACTCGCTCAGACGTGGATTCGCAGCAGAAGCTCCCTGAAACACGAAGAAGAAGACGTTCTGTTTCCTCCATTGCCTGGAACGAATGGAGGAGACGCTCACGCGTGAGCACGTTCACTCGCGCAAACCGCCCTGTTTGAGGGTTCGATCAAGTAACTGTTGCGCATTTTCAGAGTGAGTGACATCCAGTGGTGGAATTGCAAGTGGCAGCTCAGTGCCCCTCACCTCACCCAACCCTTCCAAGCATGTATGAG
>JAFBJT010112066.1:17771-20271 GCA_016785325.1 Chascanopsetta lugubris | reverse complement strand
TGTGGTGAGTCGTGGAGCCCCCCGTGTTAATGTACCGTGGGCTAACTAGATGCATAATGCAACGATTCACCAGCACCGATTTACCCAACAATGGAGCAAACAAAATGCTAATCCAGCGCTAAACACGCTGCCGATGCATAAACACTCGAACAGACGTCGCTTTTAGCATATGCTACCATCCATTAGCGTGGAGCCCGCTGAGGGGCCGGCCGGCCGGCCGTTTAGCATGAGCGACGCGGTGCGGCGGCGCTTGACCGCAGAGTGACAAACGTGGATCGACCTTGTGAAGGTCACGCTCCGTTCATGTCAACTCCACATGCAGAGACGCGTGCTCTCGCAGACCTGAATGTGCAATTTTCCCTCAAATAGGCCCCTGGCGTTTTTTTTTCCTCCCTTTTTCAGCCGCCGCCGCCGCCGCCGCCGCCTCTCGTGCTCGGCTGAAACGTGCTCAGCGGAGACGTGTTGAGGAGCCAATCTGTCGAGCTGGTGAGGGACATTAAATATTGACTTGCAGATCAGAATCCAGGCCCAAATGGCATGAAATTATTCATCATTTGTCAGAGGCGAATGTGTTTTGATCATCCAAGTCCTTGTTATTGCTCCAGACCTCTGGCCTCCGACCAATCGGCTGCATCGCATCATAGGCCTGGTGAAGAGGAGACGTATATTGAAGTTAACAGCTTACTTCTTAAAAAACACAATCTGGGCGCTCAAAGTGCGTTTGTTGATTTTCATGTTGTATATTGGATTTTACAAGTCCCATTTTCAATGTCACTGTCAGAGGAGAGTCTTTACTGGAATCGCACTTTTTCCTCTCCTTCAGCTCAGGCGTGTCAAAGATACGGCCCGCGGGCCAACGCTGGTCCGCTACAGTGGCCGATCCGGCCCGTTGGTTGTTCATAATGTTTTGCAGGTTTTGCACTAAACAAAGGCAAAAATCTCTGAGTTGTTGTTGTTTATAGATGAATACGCTGATTTTACCGGTCAGGCCCACTTGCAATTAAATCGGGGCGTATGTGGCCCCTGAACTGAAATGAGTTTGACACTCCAGCTTTAATTGCTCCCTGGCTGATGTAATACATTTGTAATGAACAGTACAGGAAAGTGTTAAAAAAAAAAAAACAAGAAAAAAAAAAGAAAAACATCTCATTTCCATATTTTGGTCAGTGTGAAGTTTGCCCATTCGTCGCATTACGCCAAGAGAATGTGATGTGCTCATCAACTCCAGTCAGACGCCTCCATATCCCCAAAACACTGCAGCAAAACTTGTCGTCATTAATCATATTAAGTGGTTGAATCCTCCAAAAGTCGTCAGTGCTGCTCAAAGCCAGAGTCTTGAACGGAGAGGCTGCAGAGGGAGAAGAAAAGGAGAAAAGCACTCCTGTCGGGCGCACTGAGAAACATTTTGCCCGCGCTGTTGTGGGTAAATCACGTAACACAGATGGATACGCAAATAAAAAAAGGTTTGAATGCAAAGCTAACGTGCGGCCGCGTCCTCAAAGCGCTATTCCACCCAATCCCATTTGCCCGCCGCCCGCCCGCCACACTCCCCTCCGCAGTCACTCTCCATCAGGTCTAAAAGTGTGATGGCTCGTCTTCAGCGGAGATGACCAATTTGAGACTCAGTCATGGGTGACGGAGTTACACAACTTCTCCAGGAGACACACAACATATTCGGCGCAAACTGCACAGTCATGTCGAGCGTTGGGATAAATATTGACCATGGGACCTCTGGTTATCGCACGAATCTAATCCGAGGTAATTATGTGACTAATATGACGTGATTAATGTGGATCATGGGTGGTTGGATAGTTCAACAAGGCCGACATCACTTAGGATTGGACAAGTTGTCTCCAGGCATTTCACATCACATAAATCCCAATAAATCATGTACAATTATGATAATAATAAAAGTAATTAACTAAAGCCATGATAAGATTGATAGAAATGTTTTTTTTTTCCTGCCTGGTGTTTAATTTAATAAACATAGCGAAATCAATATAGTCTGCATGCGTATAAATCAAAAGTGAAACGGATGGAAATATGCGATTAAAATGATCATTCATGACGTGATGCAAACCGAGTACCGCAAAGTCATTCTTTCCCCGCCTCCTCCTCCGCCCCCATGTGGCGTTTTCCCTGCCTTTCGAGAAACCCCCCACAATCCGGCAGAGGGCATTATGATTATTAGAAATCACATGATTCTTCCTGGCATTTCCACAGAGGGCAGAATCAAAGGCAACATGGCAGAGAGGGAGTGACATCGGCCAAGGTCACGAGCTGCGTTCGTCTCCGCATTATTGTCGACAGCACGAGACACAATGAGCAAAAGTCCCTCAGGGATCCATCGCTATCCCATCGCTTTTATGACCTTTTTAATATGGATGATGCTGGTTTGTTTCTGCTTTAATGAAATTGCTCATAAATAATTTGATCAATCATTTAATCCAATACAGCCACAGGAGCCCCCCCCCCCCCTCTCTCCCCCTCTGGGTCTCTG
>JAFBJT010112065.1:0-20091 GCA_016785325.1 Chascanopsetta lugubris | reverse complement strand
GTCTGTGATGGAGCCGGCAGATAAACGACGTGCACCACCTTGCTCTCTGGCCCTATTTTGTGTGCACATGCTTTTAGCCGGCCACTTAACTGCCGGGATTAGCCCTGTAAGGAGATAATTGCAGGGTGAACGTTCGACAGCGGTTGCCGTGTGTGACACACAAGATCCATGGACACCTTTTGTCAACCTTTACCTGCGCCTTTGTCTCAGGGCATGAGCGCGTGTGCGTACGGGGGTGTGGGACAAAGTAGGAGAAAGCGCGTTTGTGCGCATCTGTGTGTGTGTGTGTGTGTGTGTGTGTGTGAGAGAGAGTAGTGCCCTGTGTGGGCTGGACATTACGTTCACAGAGGACTTGTTTGTTCGTCCTGACATGAATGCTGTCTAAAGCAAGGGAGTGTCTGTAAATATTGATCTCCTGTCTGCTGCTGCATGAAGCACTCTGCCGCAGACTAATTCACCCTAAAGCTTCTCCCCCCTGTTCATCTGCCCTTCTATTCTTCGGCTTGTTTGACATGGATACAACAGTTCAAATATCACATGGTGAGACGTACAGTGTGCCGTGCCTCCTCAAAGATCCAAGTACTGGTTTCAATGCACGCAAACGCTTGTTCCCACACAAGCCGAATTCATCGACATAGTCATGGAGAGCCTTAAAGGTGCAGTGTGTAAGATTTGGTGACCTCTAGAGGTGAAGTTGCAGGTTGTGTCCATCGCCTCACCCTCACTCTTTTGAGCATGGAGGAAAATCTGTGGAAGACTTCAGTTGTCATTAAAACTAGTTTTAGTATGTCCACTTTGGGCTACTGTAAAAACATGGCGGCCCGCATAGAGAGGACCCGCTCCTCCAGGTAAATACACATGAACCGGCTCATTTAAGGGTAATGGAAAATAATAAATCATTTGGGTTATTATAAATGGGTGAAGTTGTCAGTACGTAATTGTTTTGTAATATTTCTTGAAGTGACTAAGACGAACAGAATCTCAAACACTGCACCTTTAAAGGGCTCATTTTAGGGTAATTTCAAGTCATACATTGGAGTGATTCTACATTTATTTGAAAAAAATCTGTATATAATTGTTTTGTCATTCTATATCAATAGATAGAAGTGACAGAAATTCACCCAAATCTTACACACTGCACCTTTAACCTAAAACATGTCCCTAATGTCTCCCACATCCGAACGCTGAATGAAATCCTTCAGACTCATGTTCAAATTTAGAAAGCAGCTGTCAGTGCGATGAATAATGACTGATCTGATATGGGGATGCACATGACAGGATGCCGCAACACTTGGATATTAGCAAATATGCAGAGTGCATTGTTTGAGTTTCAGCTGTGTGTGTGTGTGTGTGTGTGTGTCTGCTGGCACCAAGCAGTGTCATGCTTCTGCTGCAGTCATCTGACCTTGCACCGACGCATCTCGCAGGCAGGTCTTGTGATTGGTGGAACGACGAGAGCGACAGCCCCCGTTCAGGGGTCCTGACCGCGACTTCAACCCTTGTCCTTCGGGAGGAGGCGGCAGGAGTCGATGATTGAGAGGAAGAAGAAGAAGAAGAAGAAGAAGAAGAAAAAATAACTAACTGTCAGTAGCAGATTTTCAACTCACGTACAGAGGCCCCTGCAGCTATCATTAAACTTCTCAGTCAACAACGGGGCCCTGGATTGAACAAGGGATGGGTTCTTGGGGTAAACACCGATGCAGAGCATGAAAGGCCTGGGCAGGGAGAGGGCGGGGCTACGTCTGTGTGTGTGAACGCTGCTGCTGAAATGTCAGTGGTTATTAATTGCGCGAGGCCTTTTTCTTTTATCTTTTTTTTTTAAACTAGCGTACGTGCACGTCTGGGAGAGGGCGCCCTCGTTTTCGGAGTTCACGAGGCACCTTCAACTTCAGCCCGAGGTGCCGTGATCAGCTGGAGACCTTGATCATTCTACCCCTGCCGTGTCTGGAGTTTGTCCAACTGATGGGCCCCGATAACGCTCGTCTCTTCGCAAAGCGCCGCGTCGTGTTGTGCTCTGTGTTGTCAGAGTCCCGCGCCGGGCGGATCGCATCTCCACTGAATTTTTGACATCGTAAGAAAAACGGTGGATTCCAATCACGGCACATAATTGCCCCTTTATCACATTGGCAATTCTATAAAAAAAAATAAAAAAAATTCCCCTTTTTTTTATGATTCATGTCAGAAGAATTTGAAAATTGAAAATTACTTTATTTGAGGACCATGACCTTGTGGAAATGAGATAATTCAATTTTGCAGAGACTGTAAAACAAAAAAAGTTACAGTTTTCTCAAGACACAATTTTATGACCGGTGTTTGCAGTTTATTAAGCTCTGGATGACCTTAGAATGAGTAATTAAACACCTTTTCAGTTGTACACGAATGCTATCTTAATTTTTATTTATTTATTAACACTAACATAATACTAAATCTAAATCTCTTGACCTTTAAGTTAGTTTCACACTTAAAAAACAAAAAAACAAAAACGACCAGCAGGTGGCAATGCTATTGAGGGAGATATTCCCCTTTACTCTAAATTGAATGAATCTGCATTTTATTTATAAACCAAAAAGTGCATCTTAGGGACACAAGATAATTCGTGTGTTGTATTTTCGCTTCATCGTGGCTAATTAGCATATGTAAACAAACTTGGCATCATCGCCACCTACTGTTCCGGAGTGTGAATACACTGCGATGCTTAAAAAAAAAATCTTCGAAGTAAAAGCACAGGATTCTTTCTTTTCTTTCTTAACTTTGTTTGCCCAGTCATAGGCTCGCGACCCACTGGAAAAAAAAAACGGGTCCGCCACCCACTTTTGGGCCACGACCCACCGGTTGAGAAGCACTGCTCCTGATCGACCTCATCAGCAGCTCGTTGCCCTGTGTTCTCCCCAGGTCACAGTCCTCGCACGTTATCAAGCAGCGAGCAGCATCAGCTCATGCCATACGTTCAATCACCCATGACAGGGGCTTCGCCGGAGCCACTGCAAGGACGTCAGAAACCAACTCTCTGAATGCTCCTTTTGAACGGCACATCCACTGAAACAAAGGCATCTTGTTCACTCTCTGGGCATCATGAGAATACTTTACAGCCGAATCCCTTCCGTTTCACAATTGTCGGTTTTATTCCCCACAGCTTGGTTAAATAATGTGCTAAGAGGCGTGGAGAGGAGTTCACCGCCAAATCCATCTGCCGAGGACAGTCGGCTCCTGCGGCGGCGTCAGGGTCGGGGGCAAACAGACCAAACTGAGCTCCGAGCGAAACATGGCTTCACCTTGGCTATGAATGAACCGACGACCAGAAATGTGATTTTCGATCGAGAACAGACGAGCCACTGTCTTGCAAATAAATTGCTAAATTCGAGCCTGATTAAATTGTTTTTACTTGTCAGAAAAGTTCACATTGGCTGCTTGCTGCGAAAGCGCTGATTCTCAAACACAGCACTCTGATGCATAAAACTAGTGGTTCCAGACCCACCAGTTGAGAATCACAGAATTAGCACATGTGAACAAAAATTCCTTTTCAAAAGAAAAGGAATCAGGAATCCCCCCCCCCCCCTTTAACATTTTTTCCCCTGTCAGAGCCCCCCATGCCACTGAAAATGGGTCCGCGACCCTCTTTTGGGTCACGACCCACTGGTTAAGAATCACTGCGCTGAGGGATATTAATCTCTCAGTACTTGCACACATCAGGGACTACTCCACACACACACACACATACACACACTCTCACACACACACACACACACCCATCCATCAGTGCCATGCAGACACCGTATTCGCAGCTGTCTCAGTCGAGCAAAATCAAAGATGGTGGCGCCGCGGTTGACGTGGCGAACACAGCAACATCTTGTCCTCTCCCCCTTGACAGCCCCTGGTTCTTGTCACTCCGACGCCGTCCCGCCTCGCCTTTATAACCTGTTGGACAGCACTGAGTGTCACAAGGCCCGGGCCTCTCGGCGGTGTCACGCGGCCCATCAACCCTGTGTGGCAGCTACCTGACGCCCCGTCTGGCAGCTCACCTCCATCACTGTCATTCCTCGCACATTCCAGTTTCTCCAGGCCCCATCGCGAGCGCTTAATTTATAGCCTCCGACGACACTGCAGAACTTTTGGCTTCCTTTTTGCCTTCGCTCCTTGCACGGCGGACGCACGCCAACATTGAAGGCGCGGTGTGTGAGATTTGGCGACATCTAGAGGTGAAGTTGCGCGCTGTACCCATCATCCTCACGCTTCTGAACATGGTGGAGAACCTATGGTAGGCTATTCTTGGCTACTGTAAAAACACGGCGGCCTCCATAGAGAGGACCCGCTCCTCAGGTAAATATACTTAAAAAAAATCAATTAGATGATTGTAAAGTGATGAAAATATCAGTTTGTAATGGTTTAGAAATATTTTTAGAGGGGACGAAAATCGTACACACTGCACCTTTAATGGCTTCCCTGAAATATATATAAAAAAAACCCGTGTTTGGTGTGAGATCTGGCCTCTTCCACTTATGAAGCGATAACCGCCCTGAATGGACGACCTGCCATTCCGGCCCGAGGGGTTCTAAAGCGTCTGAAACATCTTTGTATTTTGTTGTGTTTGACAGTCGGGGGTCATCTTGATGGCTGACCCCTCCGTTGTTGGGGCCGTACTTCCAACAGCAAATATGTGTATTGAGGTGCAGTGTTCCAAGCCACCCGCAGACACTGAGCAGGCGAGTGGTGACAGATAAGTAGCGAGACAAGCCCTGACACGTCACAGCTTCTAACACGACGTGACACCTAATAAGTGGTGTTTTTCCCCCTAGAAACACACACAGAAACACACACACACATGAACGTGGGGCCCGGGGGCTCTCAAAACAATAAAAGACAGGAGAGTTTTTGGTGCAGAGACATGAAAAAAAGCAGAAGGAGGGTGGAGTTAGTGAAAGCCCCCGCACATTGTGATGTTTTCGATGGTATGGAATTAGTTTGGCTTCTTTCATTTTGTTTGCATGGTATTTTAAACAGTCAGCACCACTGACAGATAATCTTTGAATTTCCACTCTTTGATTCCCTGTTTATGTGTCCTCACGAGTCTCATAGAGAAAAAAGAGAAAGAATTGGAAACATGGACGTTTCTGTGAGTATCGTGTTAAAAAGCCTCCGATTATGGGTTTTTTGTTTGTTTACATGGAATTGGGACTAATTGACATTGTTTTCCTGGGGCACAGCTGAGTCGGCGGCGAGGTTAGCAGCTGGTCAGAGCTCTGTAATACTTCACATGATTAAGCCGATGTGAATGGTGGTGTTTGTTGAGAATGGCGAAGGAAAGGGCCCATTGTCGAGTCGAGGGGGAATTTTTTTTTTTCGAGAGGAGGTCACAAACACAGATGTTCCATCACAATTTTATAATTCTGAGTGGGAGCATCAAGTCATTTTACATTTTAATGTGATGTTCTTTTGTGGCTTTTAGAGTTAGTCCATGATTAAAGGCAGAGAACGGCTATTTACAAACAACATTTCAGTCATTTGAAATGTATTGCCTTGGGTGTGTGCACATTTGATCAGATTTCTACATTCAAATACATATATATACACACACACATATGTATATATATATATATATATATGAAAAAACTTTAAATTTATTTATGTATTATACACTTTTTGCATTATAATCATAGGGATTTCAAGGTCCCTATAGCAGCCTGTTTATTGGACACTGCGTTCAATGAGTCACCATGACCTTCACCACCAAGTGACAGCAGATTAAAGCATCATCATCCTTTAAAGCAATAATCCAGCATTTTAATTATTCACCACATCCCTTTATTTTTGTTGCAAAGCCCTTCTAACATTCTTTCACTTCCCCTTGTCAGAAACATTTAAATCCTGTGTCCTCAGACAGCGCAGTTACAATCCCCCCGGGGGCCGGCGCCGATCGATACTCTCAGTTCTACTCGGTAACCTTAGACTGTTTTGCAGTCGGCAACATTACCTGCCTCCTCACCGGCCCTCACAGTCCAGCTGGCACTCAGTCCGCTCAGACACAGGGGAGATGAATATGAAATGCCTCTCGCTTTGTTTCCCTCCACAAGCTATTGTTGCTGCCCGTGATTCGATTGGAGAGTGAAGTATCCATAAGCTGATCTGTGAGACGGTGGGACGGTAAAACCTGATTTATGGTCGCACATCATCGTGGAGCTAAACGGAGACCACTTAGGTGATGTGCGCCTCGGCTGAGCTGTAACTACACATCGCGGCAACGCATGCGATTGGTCTGATTTGTGGCTTTTATGTTTTCACTCATGCAAATCCAGCTGCTTCTTCATCTTCACTGTTTATAGTTCGCGCAGGCTCCGACTAGATCGTACGACATCGAGGCAGGGGAATCGTGGTGACACCGCCCAGTGGTTGGTGGTGTAACTGCGAGACAAACTCCAGAAGACAAACATAAATACTAATCACAGGTGTCTCTCAAGAGGCCACGCCCTAAAATATGCACACTTTCAAATGGCAATAAGACAAGAATAAACAAGTTAGAAGAAAAATGACCAACAGTCACCATTGACCATTTTAACATGGGTGTCTATGGGGATTGACTCGCTCTAGTGGCCACCCTGCGAACTGCAACTTTCTCCACTTCCCCACTGGCCTCATCTGTCCGCACCGAAGGTTTCCCTTTTGTCTTACGGCAGAACTTAATATAATCTTTGTCCTAATTTCCAAAAGCCCTTAAATCTTGTCTTTCCCAGACAACGTCTGCACATGCGTCATGCCATCAAAGAATTCTGCTTCGGGTTTTATATCCAGCATGAGTTAGAAATACTGTCAACATGCCAACTTGCTTGCTCATAGGCACAGCTCCAGATATGTTGGCGTGGACACGGCAGCAAAGGTTCTGGAAAACAGGCAGAACACCTGACTTGGGCATTTGCATTCTCCCACACAGCTCCCAGCTTGACCAGCTGGGCCATTTGCAGCTCCACCACAGCGTGTCTCCTCAAATCTATGAACTTCCTCGACGCACTGAAAGTGCTGCTCGTAGCAGTCGCCTCCGCTGACGCCGGATCGTCCACGGGGTCGCGAGCCGTAATGTTCGTGAGCTCGATCACAGTGGACAAGGTCTGTCCGGCAGCTACGATTATCAACCATCTACCCCCAATCAACTCTCGCTGCCCCCCACCCCCAACCCCCGCACCCCTCCTCCCACTGCAGCCACACCGACTCTCTTTAGCTTATCTGCCCCCAAAGAGGCTGTTTGACTGGATGGAAACTGCATCTGTTAAAGCATGTAGCTGTCAGAGCGACTTAGCCACCAGCCTCTCAGATGCAGCCCAGGGGGAGCTGTCCTTTCTGGGCCACTGGAGCCCGATGTTGTTTCGGGGGCCTCGGCTACGGTCGCATGTCTGCGGCTGGACGGGATGACGAGTGGCGAGGGTGTAAAGAGAGAGAACGTTATCTTCTTTCAACACAGATTGAAACGAATGCTAAGCTAGGAGTGCCAGCTGGGTTTGGAATCTGATGGTGCCGGCTTCCGCGGGGCTGAGCCGAGCCGCGGCTGCTGCCAGTGACACTCTGTGCAGAGGGAGTGATGGGGTTTCTGTGGTTTGCTTGTGTTGACCGTCGTGCGGTTCTTTAACGCCGTGTTTTAAAGACACGCGGGGACCTTAGATTTCACGTGTTTTTAAGCAGGAAATCGAACACTCGGCGCTCTCCGCTCTTGCGGCGGCACTGGACTGCGATTGGATTTTTTACCTCGGCGGAGAGACAGACGGACAGAGAGAGACAGAGAGAGAGAGAGAGAGAGAGAGAGAGAGAGAGAGAGAACAAAATTATAACGTTGTCGCTCCAATATAGGTTTCCGATTCTTTTCCCGCAAGTGTAATTTGTATACGCGCCGCTGCACCGCGTGCGTCTGAAGTGCGTTTTTTTTTAAAGCTGCAGGCGGATTACGGCGATTTATTTTGGGGAGTGCGGGAGAAAGTGGCAAAGTGATAGACAGGAGACGGACAGATATGCAAACACACCGACAGGGAGAGGAAAACTCAAGCACGGCTTGATCCGCACACACACATTGAGGGAAATTATACACAAAACCTGCTTTGGAGAAAATCCAAGCACTTCCTAAAGTCTCCTCCTCCTTCAGGAACAGGTGTTGGACGGAAGATACGCACGATGGATTAGGACAAGTTTGCAAGGGATTGTCAGGGAGGGCCGAGATCTCCAGATTACACACATGGGCAGGAAATTCACACTTTAATCTGCGTGTAGCGGATCTAGGGGGGGATCAAACCGGGGATATAAATGCATATTTTCAAGATATGTGCGTATCAGTGAATAATACCACCTAAGCTGTCAAATCCACTGAGGTCTGTTTGATGTAGCGTGTGCCACTGCAACAGCTTTTCACACCACATACACACTGTGGACCAGCGATACTCAGCTGGTGGGTCGCGGAACCATCTTTCGCTGGGTCGCGGCCCTGTGCTTTCATTTTGAAGGGAAATGTTTGTGCATCGAAGTGCTGTCTAGATAACACACCTTAAAGGAGCAGTGTGTACGATTCGGGGGCATCTAGTGGTGAAGTTGCATGTTGTATCCATCCTGTGGTGCACTGAGGTTCTCGTTAAAGCTCTAAAAGAGTTTAGTACGTCCACTCCGGGGGCTACTGTGAAATATATGTAAATATGTATTGATTGGCTCATTTAAGAGTAGTGGGAAATAGAAGTCAGCCCCAAGTGGTTACGCTATGAACTGCACACATGGTGCTTCACCCTTCTGCACCGGACGTTGCCCCTCGACACCCACACATGTTGAATAACCTGTGAAGCTGTTTCACTTACAATATCCATCTGTGCCATCGTACCATATTATGTTTCCTACGCTAATTGTAGCTACATGATTACAGCGCTTAATATAATAACGACAGTTTAATTTATCCAATTGGATACACACACACACACGCACACACACACGCACACGCACACACACACACAGTCCCTCCGGCAGCATGTCTCCTATAAGAAGCTGCAGTGGAAGAGGGTCAATATCAACATATTACTGCGCCCTGACAGAGTCGCAGACAGTCACAATGAGACCGGATCAGCAAGTCAGCAGCACCTGCTGCTCGCTTGCATGAGGCCGTGCACACGCAAACACACACACACACACACACACACACACACACACACACACACACACACACACACACACACACACACACAGATCGAGGGAGTAAGTGAGGGAGCCAAAGATGCACAAAGCAATACACTCGACAGGCCGAGGCACAGATGCATAAACACACAGGCGTTGGCACGTACACACAAACAGAGCTCAGCCCCGGCCTAATCTAATCAAGTGCGATGGCTAGCTCGATTAATAAAGCCAGCTATTGACTTCTAATTGGCGCCGCTCTGCTCTGCTAATTTCCTGGGACGAAATTACACTAATGCGGTTTGCCTGATGGAGTACTTATAGCTGGCTCCCGGGAAAGACAGGCCTTCGAGACGGATAGATATCAAGGTTGGAGGGGGAGAGGGGGGGGAGCGAGGGAGAGAGAGAGAGTGAGAGAGAGAGAGAGAGAGAGAGAAAGAGAGAGAGAGGGGGGGGTCGATGTTAAACTTTGATAAAGATCAGAGGCTGCTGTTTCAGTGCAGACCATTTTCTAATCAGTCGCCTGTTGTCTTTGAAAATGTCATCCAGGCTGGTGTAGCTTTACCGATCACAGAGGGAGAGAGAGAGAGAGGGAGGGAGGGAGGGTGAGTGTGTGTGTGTGAGAGAGAGAGAGAGAGAGAGAGAGAGAGAGAGAGAGAGAGAGAACCCCTCGGGCTTCTTCTGACTTTCACTAGTGGAGTGTAACATTAGCCACCTGTCTACACGCTAATGAATTCTCTCCAAACCACTCACTTCTGAGCTCACCCTCACACACCCTCACACACACCCTCACACACCCTCACACACACACTCACACACACACACACACACACAACTTCACACATACACACACACACACACACACACACACACACACACACACACACTCACACACACACTCACAGTCCGACACCCTCTGGATCGCTCCGATCGCATGGAGTCCTGGTCACAGTCGAATGGAGACGTCAAACACAAACACAACTGTTCAACTAAAGGTTAATCTGCGACTATTGAAGGTGAAATAATATCAATATGCGTTTATATCAGTCGACATCCTGTCTGTATTTCGATGACGTTATCTTAATGTTACATATTTGCTGCCAACAGCATGCTCGACTGCCATAATCCCAGCCTCTCCTTAGCAACACACACACACACACACACGCGCGCACACACACACGACTCAAGCCATCTTAATTCTGTTTTCAAATAAGGAATATTTTCATCAGGGCACGCTGACAGATTATCATGTGAATTTGCCACTATCTGCGTCTTATCCCGCTCCTAATCCACATAGTAATCTCAGTTCCTATGAAGGTATAATTCTTGAGTTGCGTTCACAATCCCTCCGCGACACATGCATTGTAATCCTCGGCTGACACCGATCTGGGAGGCTGCAGCACCTGTTCTGTCTCAAGACGGAAGAAAACAACACTGCAGTTTCCTTTGGTTATTCATCAGAGATATCAGATTAAAGCGCTCGTTACTGTAAACAGGGTGTTGGGAATAAATATCTGGATTATGTGATTTTGTTGTCCTGGACCTAAAAATGAAAATGACTAAATTAATCATAATATACAGGCAGTGATATTAGAAGTGTATTTTTTAAAAATTATTTCTGGTTTATACTGGAATCAAAACAAGAGTAGCTGCTGCTCATACCCTGAGAAAAATTAAAGGTGCCTTGTGTAAGAATCAGTGGAGGTGAAGCTCTACATTTTAGCTGGAAACCTCATGACCTTTAGTTTGTCCTTTTAGGGCTACTGTAAAAATGTAGTGCAGCTTGACCACCTCCATGAAGAGGAGCCACTCCTCATGTAGGGAACTAGTTCTAATATCAACACAAAAAAAAATGTAATTAATTCAAAAACATCTGCTGAATATTCTCTTATTTCAATTCATAATCTTACATACAGCACCTTTAATGGGTCAAAATATTACCCGCCCAGTGATTTATTAGAGTTTAACCAAGTTCAAGAACGAGTGAAAGTCAATCAAGAGTTCCTCCTCCTCCTTAATCTTCCTGATCCTGCTTGCGACCTGGATTGTGGCGAGTTGTCTTGATCCAGTGTTAAGATCCCATATTAGGAAAGGGATTGGTGTGTCTTTGATGCCCTAGATTACCAGTAATCGTATCTCCTCAGATTAGGAAAGATTAAAGTGCAAAAACTCAGGTACTTATAGGGCCAATAGGGACTCACTCCTGACTCTGTTAAAGGGAGCTAAAATAATAACAAACATCTCCGCTCGCAAAAGATGGCACTGGAGTAAAAACAAAGTGCAATTATATCAAATTACGACTAGTGAATTAATTTCCTGTGCAGTGTTTTTTTCGACTCGTCGGCAAAAGCTGATTATGTTACCAAAATTTTAGGGAGAAGAAAAGCCCAAATATTTTGGGTAGAGTGTTTGTTTATTCCAAATAAGATTAGATATCAATATTGGATGATGAATACATGAGGCAATCAGCTTAAGGCTTATGAATGCATATTGTTTTGGGTGATGTTTTTGTAGAGCCCGTGCATTAATGCATGCTGAACATATTGTACAAATAACTGTCTTCATACTTGATTATCATCTATTCAAGTTACACATATTGTACATGCATTTACATACATGTGAAAATGTAAACACACTGAATATATTGCTACACATTATAAGTGGCATGTCCAATTAACTACAGTTCATGGGCAATGTTTGCTTTAGACTTTTATATTTTGACAATCGCCGGCCCCATAAAAGGATCCTGCGGCCATGTTTGATACATGAGATCTAATCTGTCTGAAAGTACGATTCAGGGACATTGTTGTTGTGTGTGTGCGTCCTTCCATTTACAATAAACACAATGTATAGATTTACTGTAAAGGAGAAAAATACTGGACACACACACACACACGGACACACACAGCGCCGGGATTCTGCAAAAAAAACACACCCAGACACATCCTTGGAAAGTACACACACACACACACACACACAACTAGTTTCCTCTTGAACCTGGTCCAAACACACACTCTCTCAATTAGCCGGGGCCGCCAAGGCGACGTCAATGCGAACTTCCAAACAATAGGCACTGGGGATTCATAAAGCACGGGGAGGAAACATGAGCTAATACCACTATTCCAATTAAAGAAACATTTGTTGCCTCTGACACCTCAATGTGATTCTCCGCAGCTGTTGGCGGGCTCCGGGACAATGGTAGCAGGGGCGAGGGGCAGGTTTGGTTGTATTGTCGGCTTTCGATTGTGTGAAAGGTTGAGTCGGGCCCCCGGCCCCCGCTCTCTGGAGAGGTAGTAAGCTCCGTCGCAGCAGAGGAGACCTTTTGTTTTCCTCTTTCAAAGGATTTCCAGCACTCCCTGCTCCAATCACAGCCCCTATTCAGAACACAGCTCAGAGGGCTCAAGTGGACGGTGATGGAATATGTACACTGTGTATCTAAAGGCACTTCTCTGGCTGTGATGTTTACTGATGATTGTTGCCCGAGGTGAAGGCTGTTTGGGAAGACGGCCCACATGTGGAGGACAGAGTTCTTACAGCACTATGAGTCAATCTGTAATGCTGATAAGCTTAAAGGTGCAGTATGGAAGCTTTGGGTCATTTTTGGTTCACTTCAAAAAATATGACCAAAACAATGACATCCTGATATTGTCATGAATTTCTGATCACCTATGCGATTTATTTTTGTTCCCATTAACCCTAAAATGATCCCATTCATGTATATTCACACGAGGAGCGGGTCCTCTCTACGGCGGCCGCCATGTTTTTTACAATAGCCCAGAGTAGGCACACTAAACGAGTTTGAATGACAGCGGAGGGTTCACAGCTTCTCCTGCACAGACAGCTGAGGGTGAGACGATGGATACAACACGCAACTCCACCTCTAGAGGTCATGAAATCTCACACACGGCACTTAGAGGTCATGTTGCTTTGTGTCACAAGGAGTGAGTGTGTACTCTGTAACAGCAGGGGTCACTCTTCTCTCCTGCCCCAGGGAAGCTTTACAGTTGGCGCCGAGCCGGGATTCAATCACTCACGAACGTGCGCACGGGGCTGCTCCCCCGAACCCACGGAAAGCTCTGCATGCGTTGGATCACAGCAGCGTAGCCTGCGACAGCGGCAGCCATATTGCCTGTCGTGCGGTGGCTGTGGTTAGTGTCAGACAAGAGCAGCTACCGAGACGCCCGAGCCTGGACTCCTCCGGCCAGAGGCCTGTCACCGACTAACCCCGGCTCGGTGTGTCAGCTTTCTCCGGGCCCAGAGGAGCAGAGGGCCCTTTCTTTCGGAGAAGCGGTGGCTCCGGCAACATCGGTGCCCGTCGGCCCCCCGGATCCCGAATCACTAACCTGGCCACAGAAACCACAAAGGCCTGGATCCAGTTCACATTGACAGGATAAGAAAACAAAGATCGTCCAGCTCTAATTCGACGTTCAACATCAGAGGAGCCCTGCACGTAATGTACTGCACATCAGCTGCATGCCTCCTCCTATAGTGTGAATATACAATAATACTCCTACTATTATTACTTCCATCTTTAAAGGTGCAGTGTGTGAGATTTAGGGGAATTTCTGTCACTTCCATCTATAGAAAGAGAGTCACAAAACAATCATTCGTCGACATTTTTACAAATGTATCACTTGCTTTTTACATAAACCTAAATTTAGCCTTTTAATGTATATTCACACCAGGGGCGGGTCCACGCCATGGGGGCCGCCATGTTTTTACAATAGCCCAGAGTGGACATACTAAACATCTTTTGAGTTTTTATGACAGCTGAAGTAGATTCCCCTGCATGTTCCAATGGGAAGGGTGGGGTGATGGATACAATGTGCACCTTCACCAGTAGATGTCACCAAATCTTACTAGCTGTACCTTTAAAACTTATGGGTAACAAACATCTCCAAGAGCGTTTTTATTGGATTTTCACAATAAAAGTAACATATAATTCAGTATTTCACCCAAAAAAACGAACATATTTACAAATATCCATCTCTGCATGAAGCATGCAGCGGCCTGGGATCTGCCCCTGCCATCTCTGGTTGATGAAATCCAGAGGTAAAATAGCTTTGGTGGCTGCTCTCCTGTTCAAATCTCTCATCTCCAACAGGCTAACTTGATCCCGTGCAGCCAGACGCCGAGCCGGAGATCTCTGCACTTCCTGGTGTCCCACTAATGATTGTTAATGATGTCATCTGATCAGCAGAGGAGGATGTGTGTGTGCGTGTGTGTGTGTGGGTATTTGCGTGTTCACATAGTGTTCTCTGTGTGTACGTGTGTGTGTGTGTGTGTAGATTATTGGGTGAAGATACCTCACCAGATTGAGTCAGGGGGTCATTTTATGTTAAGAGAGGAGGATGAGGGGAGTCGGGGGAGGGAGGGGGAGGGGGGGGTTACAGGAAGTGGGAGGACAATGGAGTCCAGTGTCTGCTCATACAAACAGACACTGTCAACTGTCTTCATCTTCTGCCTGAGTGAGAGGCCTCCTCTGCCCTGCTCTAAATCTGCAGCCCCCCCCCCACCACCCATTACTTATAAAGCCCACCTCCCCAAGCTCACCTCTATGAGCCAGAGCAGGGGTCAGAAGGTAATTACCGCTGAGCCCGTCCCCTGGAAACCTATTCAGCCCCTTCAGGATATGAACGGGACCTGATTACAGACCGCGGGGGCCCGATCACTCGACACTAAGCGCTGATAGACTGTAATAGGGCTACAGGTATCTCACTTAAAGGCGCAGTGTGTAAGATTCATGTGTGTCACTTCTAAAAAAAGATTGCAAAACAATTACATACTGACATTTTCATGGATCTATAATCACTGAAGTGTTTTTTATTTCCAATCCAATACTCTGAAATGATCCCATTAATGAATATTTACATTCATGAGAGGGCGGCCCCCTCTCTACGGGGGCCGCCAACATCCACTGTGTAACATGTATAGAAACAGGGAGGCAACAGGAAGTAGCTCCAAAAATGCCAGGACAATTGAACGTGTAGCTTCCTGCATTAAATGGACTTTCATCATCAAGCAACAGCAGGACCAACATTCTTCTCAAGAACGCAACCAATCATCGTCGGTGGTGCACATGTGCTGAATTTCCCATCCCACACGATTCAGCTCCTGCTCATCTGAGCTGCGCATTGACCTGCCCACGGTTTTGGAGAGACACCAGAGGCCAGCGACAATTCCAAAGCCTGTTCTACGAACCGAAATCAAAAGAGCTTCCATATCTCCACCTCCCGGGACCTCGGGGGAACGTGGCCTGGCTGTTGGATAGACTAAAAGCTGCATCCGTCTCACACAAACAATGTTTAATGATTTCCTCACAAACATAAAGATGTGGGCAGACAAGGCATTATAAAAGCCTTCGAGATAGTGCTAATGGAGCCGTGGTTGTTAATGGGCCGGCAGCACTCTGAGTGATAAATGATGCTTATCATGCTCAAAGCGCCGAGGATTTGTTACACTTCTCCCCCTGCCCGTTCTTTGATGCAGCCACTGATAGCGCCGTAATGATACGCGGCACGGCTGCGGCTCACCATGCGTGGTGTAGCGCGGTGTCGTATCGGTGAGCTGTTTATCCACTTGTCTCACTCCCTAAAAATGTATTTGGGCATATTTGTTTTTTGCCTGATCGAATGAAAGCTGGAGATAGTCAATCAGACGGCGTGTTGCGCAACAAAAGCCCCGTCTCCGCTGTCTGCTCCAATTGTCGGCCGATGGCCCTTTAACCCTCAGAGGTCCGCGGATGACAAAGGTGGGTCACGGCCCCCTTGTTTTGAGTCGGGCCCCGTCTGTGGAGACAGGCGCAGGAGCCACTTGCCAGTCCAGCAACTATAGTCCCGAAGCCAAATGGGTGTAATTACTTCGTGTTTGGCTCCTAAGTCTTCAGTAAGGGGCAGGGTCGGGGGCGCGCGGGGGGGGGGGGGGGGGGGGGGGGGGGGGGGGGGGGGTTGGAGGTGAAGGGCCATGACCCCCGCACTTCCAGAACATGACCCCGGGAATGTAGACATGAGGCTTGAGTCTGCTTGTGACAATGGCGAGCGTGGCGACCTGGCTAACGGGCCGCAGCTGATGTCCCCCGGCGCCCATCTGTTCCCTCGATGCCTCACGTGGAGGTGTTTGGATGAAGCGACAAGGTTACACAGGTATCCTGTGCCATTTTAAGGTGCAGTGCGTACGATTTTTGGTCATTTTTGTGACTTCGAACTATGTGACAAAACGAGTACATGCTGACATTTCATGAACTGGTAATCAGGTAAATGTTTCATGTTTTGCCCATGACCCTAAAATGAGCCCATTAATGTATATTTACACCAGGAGGGGGGTCGTCTCAGTGGAGGCTGCCATGTTTTTACAGTCAGGTCATCATGTCATCTTCAACCGCTAATCCAATTATCCGAGTATTTCCACCAGTACACACATAGGGCCATTTGGGGAATCAGTGTCCGGGCCAGTGACAGTGGAGCAGGGTCCATGTGGGATTCAAACCAATGACCAAAGGCGAATGCTCTAAGCACTGAGTCACTGCCGCCCCAGCAGTAAAACCGAAGTCTGCCACAGGTTCTCCTGCACATTCAGAAGGGTGAGGGTGAGGTGATGGATACAACATGCAACTTCACCTCTACAGGTCAGCCAGTCTCACACACTGCACCTTTAAGAACCCGAGAAGATTTATGTTTGCACACACGTGTCTGAAGGTGCACTCCCACGCATGCAGGGAAAAGTGGCGCACAATCACATTTGTCTACAATGGCACAGAAATCCATTTGTCATATGATTTCCTGCTAAATATCTCGGACCAACAAATGCACTCGTTCATCAGAATCACATTCTACTAAATCTGCTCTGATGTAGCGAACATACATCCTCATTAACCATGAACTGACCCAGGAAATTTATATCAGCCTGG
Source organism: Chascanopsetta lugubris (assembly GCA_016785325.1). NCBI lineage: Eukaryota > Metazoa > Chordata > Actinopteri > Pleuronectiformes > Bothidae > Chascanopsetta > Chascanopsetta lugubris. The sequence continues at coordinate 3,059 of JAFBJT010112065.1, read as the reverse complement.
CTAATACACTTGTCTTTTGATCCTGGTCATTAATGCCTCATTATGACTATGTTTTATGTACTGTTGCTCGCAGCACTCACTACCTCAGGCCTTATTACAGACCAAAAATGATCAATATCCAGATCTATGCAGTTCAGGGGGGGCAGATTGTTTTTTAAAGTAAATTGAGCCCAAACTCTTTTTTTTTTCCTGTCAAAGCAGCAAAAGACATCTTGACAATTTGTGCTAAATCAGAGGCAGATGTGTATGTTTATAAAGATAAATTGAATTAAAGGCTAAGTCTGCGCTTTGTTGCCCAGACTCCGGGCTCCTCCGCGGCCTTCTAATCATGCTGTCGGTGATTTAACTGGCTTCAACAGGTAATGCTATTTAAAGGGGAACTGAGGCAGGCACCAGGAAATGAAACACGGTCGCCTTAACGTGGATTGTTGAAGCAGTGGCTCGACTCGCCCCGTCTGTGCCCCCCAACACCCCCCCACCCCCACCCCTCTGCCCTATAGTCGGTACTAAGGCTAACAAGGAAAGGCCATGGCTCCATTACTTCTCCACCAGCAGCCTTTGACACATCATTGGTTTTCATTGTATTAAAGGTGCAGTGTGTAAGATTTGGTGACACCTAGAGGTGAAGTTGCATGTTGTATCCATCGCCTCACGTTCACCCTTCTGAGTAGGCAGGAGAAGCTATGGTGGCCCTCAGTTGCTATTAAAACTGAAGAGATGTTTAGTGAGTCCGCTCTGGGCTACTGTAAAAACATGGCGGCCCCCATAGAGAGTACCTTTAAGCGTTGCCGTTTATGATATAAATATAGGAGAATACAATGCACCTTGCCTCCCGTTGAAACAGCTCTCAGTAAAGAAGAACAGATTGGCAGAGATACAGTATATTGCGCTTGAGCACCGAGGCCATAACTCTCACATCTTGTATTGGTGCCCAGCATAGTTATAGTTATCGAAATACATTTATTTTACGCTGTGAAGAAATATTTATAGCTGTTCTTCAAATATGGAGATTGCTTGCAAACTCTTACACGTCCATCCATTTTGGCACTCGACCAAAGGCTTTTATTTGTACTTTTATTCATGTATTTTATTTGTGACATTTCTCATTATACGTGATGTGGATTCATGTGTGAACACTTCCTGGCATCTTTGCAGTTTGCTTGACCCTCAGACGTGTGATTCGATGAATCATGTGATGGTCTAATGTCCGCTGTTGCATTCCTCAGCTACAGTACATGAAGAAGCATGTTGGCTCCATCCCAACTTGGAGGTTCTGGTCACGAGTGCTTGCTCACATCGCAGACCCACAGTTTTCTCCAGTCTGGATGTATTTGATAATTGATTGAACAGAATTCTTTTAATTCATTCACATGACGATGCATTTTTAACATAGAAAGTTATGATCACAAACTGTTACTATTATGATTATTATTATATCACAACTGATGCTTCTACGGTATCCCTATTATGAATATGACTAGTTGCAGTACTAACCCTGGTAAACCTTATGTGCAATAAGGTGTGTGCATTATACTGTATTTTTTGTGTTTATGTCTCTTCTGTATTTAACGTTTGTCCTCTTTACTTTTTTATAATGACTTTTTTGAACTGTTTTTATGCCTCTGCCTCTTGAGCTGCTCTAATGCTGAACGTTCCCCCGCTGTGGGATCAATAAAGTTGATCTAATCGTATCGAATACATGGAAAATATGAAGCAAACCAGCAGCCGGGTAACTCGGTTGAGCAAAACGACTTGGCAGAAGAGCCGCCTGCTCCTGTTCATTTATGTAATGTGCCGTCTTGCTCCTCAAAAGCAAAAGTAATATCTAATCTGTGCAAAAAAGTTTAAAGGCAAGTAACTTCTGCGGCGTCTCACCCGTGACCCAACAACGACACTGTCTGCAAAACCGCTCTGAAGCACGCGCAGCGTCCCAGTCAGTATCAGTGTCGTCCTGCACAGTTTTGTCTGGTCTGCCTTCCTTCCTCCTCCAAACCCGCCCTCATCACGGGGAGGTTACTTCATGATTCCCAGTCAGGTCTGCCATATTTCACCTTTGTCTAAAAATACAATGGGGGAGGTGGAGGAGGAGGTGGGGAAGGGTGGGGGGTTGTGTGGGGGGAGGGGGTTGGGGGGGTCTGAGAGATTGCTCAGGGTTGGGGGGGGTCTGAGAGATTGCTCAAGAATTGCCGGAACAAAGGGAGCGAACTTGGATGGGCTAAAAATACGGCGCAGCGTGTGAATACGATAAAGGACCACATGAGAGGGCGCTGACAAAGCTTTGCTGACTTTCAAGTGGGAGAACAATGTGGCAGACACTTTCAGGGCGTTTGGCTACACACTGTGGCGGCTGGACAGGCTGTGAAGCAGGATGTCAACATCGGGCTGCGCGGCCAGGACCGAGGGCGGCTGCCGTGACGCATAGAAAGCAGGAGTGAGGGGATTGTCATTTTTTTTTGTTTTTTTTGGTCTTTGAGTCACAAAACACTCGAGTCGTGCACAAAAATACTTGCAACTCCTCAAGGAGGGCAATTAAAGGTGCGGTGTGTAAGAGCTGGTGACGTGCGGAGGCAAAGTTGCACGTTGTATCCATCAGCTCAACCTCAGTCATGTGGGCTTGCAGGAGAACCGATGGTGGACTCCAGTTGTCATTGAAACGTTTAGTACAAAGAAATGTTTAGTACGTCCATTTTTACTATGTGCATGTAAATATATATTCATGTATATTTCATTGAATGGGGGGGGAAATGAATGATTATAAATTCATGACTACGTCTGTGTGTCATTGTTTTGTAATATTTTCACAAGTGACAAAAGTGAGGGAAATATTACACACTGCACCTTTAAGTCTAAAAGTGAGGAAAAGCATAATGGGTCCCCTTTAAGGAAGAAAAATACGGGAGAGGGACAGAGAAACAGGAAAGTGCAACGTGAGATGGGCCTGCGACCCTTCATCTCATCGATTCAGACAGGGGAGGCTGGACCTAATTACCCTCAGCCCCCCCCCCCAACCCCCCCGCGCCACCATCACTTTCCTTGTTGATCACTCCAATCACTCCACC
>JAFBJT010112064.1:2882-42359 GCA_016785325.1 Chascanopsetta lugubris | reverse complement strand
CTGGAATGTACATTACAGCAAAAACACCAGAATAAAAGAGTATTTCATTTTTGCCTGATAAAAATGGAAATCGTGGAAGTCTCACGCACTAGACTTTTGAAAAACTAACACGTTGAACCTGTAATTATATTTTGATATTTAGTGAGAAGTGGGCGGCACCGAAGTCCATTTTTCTGATGCACGGGCATTATTACTGTCAATCAAAGATGAAGGGAAATGGAAAAGAAAACACAGCGACGGCATTTGGATTTTTAATGAACGATATATACCCAGTCATTGTTATTTATTATGTCAGAGGCAAATCGTCAGGAAATGACACACCTCTCTTAATCCATAATCCAATCATATCCCCTCTTTATCCGTTGTTGTATCCAAGGAAACAATGATCTTGAAAGCAAAGATATAGAAAATAATTCACTGTAACATTTTTCTTCTCTGATTATAAAGGATTGGATCTTCATTCCAATCAAATCACCGTGAACAAAGTCACCATCGGGTGACTGTTGCAATTATGGCTATTTTTCGAATCAGAGGCCCTCAAACTCAGAGAAAAGACCGATGTGGAGTGGAAAATATAGACACATTTCCCCAACTATCATTTAATGAGGTCTGAACGCCAATCTAATCCTAATCCTAACTCCATCCCACAGGCATTCACCCACAACTTCTGTTGGGAGGTTTGAAAGCAGGGACCCTCCCTCCTCCCCACAATGTTATTGTATGTCATTGTTAAATGCAATTCTTATCTCATATTACATTGTTTTATATCATATCATATAACCAAAATGAAAATGAATGTTTTCCAAAATAATCAGTTGTATTGACTGATCAGTTATATTGTATAATAATATCGACAGTATTCACTCTGTATAACAGTTTACTGTATATCACACTGAATGGGTGAGTGATTAGTTACATTTTTTTAAGCAGCAATAAAAATATTCAAACACCAAAGCCACATTTGGCAGCTTTAATACAGAAATGGCACACGGCTCTCCACAAAATAAATACAAAGAAACACGTACAAATGTTACAAAATAACTCAACAGCTTCCCGAGGCCAAAGTGAAGCCATCCCAGTTTGTCACCACCAATCAGAAACGTTGTTGACTCATCCTCACAGCTGCAACGGAAGAGAGTGTAAACAACATCAATGCGCTTCCGCTCTCATTCAATGGGGGCTGTGGGCTCGCCCGGTGGTCCCGGGCTGCTCTTCACCCGTCACCACTCAGATGATTCCCTCCTGAGTCACAGAGACACCAGTCACATCTGATGCAGCGTGTCAGGCCACAAACACGTCCTCCCTCCTGCACGAACACCCATTCCCACCATCATCCCTCCCGCTTCCTTCACACCCTGGCCGAGGTGTGCGCTTCCTGGCCGGTGGTGGCGCTCGCCTGCCCTCTGACCTCTGGGTCGGTGCCAGATTCCTGCAGACTCCGGCCCAACGTCTCGATGGGCAGGAGCAAGGACGCGACACCGGCCAGCGCACAGGTTCCGCAGTACAAAGACAACGTCAAATACACAGACGATCGGAGCATCACCTGGAAACAAGGACGCAAACGCTGAGGAGCGGGGGAGAGAAACGCGCAGCGGCCACACTGTGCATTTAAAGGTGCAGTGTGAGACATTTCAGTCCTTTTTGTCACCTCTGAAAATATCGCATCACAATGGCACACTGACATTTTCCTTCATTTAAAAAGACCTGCATGTATTGTTGTTCTTCCACTATCCTGACATGAGCCCATGAATGCATATTTACATGAGGAGTGGCTCCTCTCAACGGGGGCCGCCATGTTTTTACAGTAGCCCAGAGTGAATGTACAAATCATCGAATGAGCTTTAATGACAACTGAAGTCCACCACATGTTCTCCTACATGCTCAGAAGGGTGAGGGTGAGGTGATGGATACAACGTGCAACTTCACCTGTAGATGTCACCAAATCCTACACACTGCACCTTTAATCCCGTGTCACATATCACAATGATATACAATGTATACAAGCTGTTTTTAGATGGAAGTCTACACATCTTTAGCAGAGTCGATCGCACTAAGCTCATACCTGCGCCACAAAGGGGGTGATGAGAGATCCAAACCTGGCCATCGCACTAGATGTGCCCATCGCTAAGGCTCGGATTTCTGTGGGAAACACCTGAGGGAATCAAAACATTCCGTTTAGAGACATCAGTGCTTCGATTCAGTGTAAACGTGGTCATTTAGAAAAGAGAAAATAGACCGACTTCTGGCGTGTAAACAAAAACAACTTGGAATCCTCCCGAGATGAAGGCTCTGCCGATGAAGATGAAGATGGTGAGGGCCGTCCTGCAAAACACACGCGCATTCACGTATTGGTCTGTTTTCCTGAGATGAAGAAACGCAAAACAGAGAGATGCGCTCACCTGCCAATACAAGCATACAAAGGCAGCATGGACAGCACGAAGACGAGGAAACTCAGAGCCATGCTCTTCTTCCTGCCGAGACGCTCCACTGCCACGATGACGAGCAGGAGACCTGCAACAACGTCAAAGACGAAGAACAAAACAGCCTCTGTGAAACGGAACATTTGTATCAGACACGATACATTCAATGCGAACCGAGTGAACGGTGACAATGATCGATCCCTTAACGACGAATGCCGCGTAGATTTACCGAGATGATAAACGCAGTTTCAAAGTTCAACGTATCTCGATGTCGGTGGCATTTGAATAATCAAATAGGACCGAGCGGTGCACGCTCCTGTCAAGTCTTGGCTCCAGTTCCACTCTCCGGCTGATAAGAGATGCTAATACCAAGCAGCCCACCTGGGAATTCAGCCAAAGTCGTCCATAAGAGGTCTTTGTAGTCGGCCGATGTCAGATATTGACATTCCAGGCTGCAGCCCGGCTCAGTCTTGGCCCCGTGCGCGGCTGTGAGGGAGGAGGGAGGTTATTTACGTATTAATGTTTTTCTCAAATGAAAACAGAGGCGAAAAGCAGTCAGAGGCGGAGCAGCTGCTTCTTACTTTCACAGGAATCTCCAGCCTGGAAGAACTCCGTCGTCAACAGGACGAGGCCGTAGTAAGAGAAGGCGAAAGAAAACCTGTGAATCGGATCCCAAAAAATAAACAATGTGTAAGGTGAGATGAGATGGAGTCTATTTCACTTTCATTCAGTTTTGATCTCCTATGTGATGCCATCTTCAACCGCGTATCCAGGAATCTGGGTCACGGGGTATTATTATTATACGGGGTATACAAACGGGGCCACTTGGGGGGCGTCAGTGTCAGGGCCTGTGACCCTGCAGCAGGGGTCGAGTGGGATCCGAACCAGTGACCTTTGCTTCCCGAGGCGACAGATATATCCACTGAGCCACTTGCCTCTTTCCGAAGCAGGTAGAAAACAATATCGCACAACAACAACAACAACAACAACAACAACAACAACAACAACAACAACAACAACAGCTTGAGCCCGAGATCCGAGACGTAACCGTCACATCAGTCTCAGTCAATCAGAGACAAAAACAACATCAGCGGGAAGAACATGGATCTTAAAACTATGACATCATCGCGACACCTCGCGGCAACGACGTACCTCCTTCGCACAAGCACAGGGTCGATGTACTCACCACAAGAACCACAGGAGGAGGGTGGTCATCCGATACTGAGGAGTGAAGAGATCCTTAATCTGCCCGCGCTTAATCTGTCCAATCAAAACATTCAAAGATGCGCGTGTGAAGGTCCATTCTGAACGGTTTCCCATGATTGGACAGTAGATACATACAGGACGAGTGCTTCAGCTGACGTTTGAATGAATGAAGGCTCCCACCATCAGCACGTCCTCCATGTTTTTTACTGTTGCCCAGAATGATCAAACTATACTGTATTTGATGAAGGCTCGCGCAGCCCCTCCTACAGGCTTGATCAATGAGCAACTCCACCTTTGTGAGCCACTAAATCCTGAAAAAGGTTTATACTCATTGACGAATGATTACTAATGAGAAGAAAGGCGACCTTGGCCTGAAGCTGGGCCACTTCTCTTTCTTAGTATTCATTGTTTCCAGCCTGCCGTGACTGCGATGTGGTGAATGTTGTCGAAGTAAACTCCCACAGAGCCCTGTGATCGGGATGTGGGCGAGTTCGCAATATTTGTATCGTTCACGTGCTATAAAACTGCTCTCCTCACCTGTTTGCTCGCCATTATCCTCCCCCGAGGCATGGCCTTGCCGTTCTGGCTGGCAATGGACATCAAAGTCTTCATGGCCTTTTCCCTTTTCCCCATCAGCACGTCAAAGCGAGGACTTTCCGGCAGCCACTGCGCGAGACGGACACTTCAGTCCGGAGCTTGAATGCAGCCGGGTTTGTTTTATGGGTCGCGATCACAGAGGAGCGGCATACGTACGAAGGAACAGCAAACGAAGACCATCATGGGCAACGTGGACAAGCCCAGCAGCCACCTCCAGCCCAGGGAGGGCATGACCCACAGGGCCAGGAGGACCTCCAACACGGCTCCGATCGCCCAGAAGCCCTGCCGCACACAAACCCACCCGTCAGTGAGAGATCAGACCCCCCCACCCCCCCCAACCAGTTGGAAATCCAATGCTGGGTTCTGCAGTGAAGAGACGCATCCAGAACAAAATGGCCAAAATACCGCAATCGCCATGATGCAGAGGCCTCTGGCCTTCACTGGGAGGAATTCTGAGTAGAGCGTCACCCTGGAAACAAAAGGAAACCGTTTGCTCCAGTCAACGAGGAATGGGGGGAGGCGTCTTTGCCATGAACGGAGGAAGTGGTCAACTCACGACTGAGGAGCTCCTCCGATGCCAATGCCCACGAGGCCGCGCAAAATCAAGAGCCATCCGTACACCGGGGTAAAGGCGCTCAGCAAACCGAAGTACAGAGTCCAGGCCATGCACATCACCAGGCCCTGTTCGCCACAGGCACATACACAGCAAGTGAAACATGAGAGGATGAGTCCACGAGTCGTGACGGAACGGGAAACGAGGGTAAACGTACGACTTTTCTGCCGAACGTGTCGGAAAGTGTCCCCCAGAACGGCGAACTGATCCCCATCCCGAGAAACACCACCTGAGTCAGAGAGAGAGAGAGAGAGAGAGAGAGAGAGAGAGAGGCAGCAGCTCAATGGTCTGAACATCCACGTGTCAACAATCAAACCAGCTGGCTGGCTGAAGAGTTCAGTCAGAACGAAGGAATGAATGAATGAATGAATGAATGAACGGGAGCCTTGAAAGTGAAAGGTAGAAAACAAACGTCACCGATGTGATGAAAGCCACCTGGTATCCGGGCAGCCTCCATTCACAGTGCAGCTCAGGCCCGAGGATGCTGAGGATCATCATCTCCATAGCGTCCCCTATCTGATCCCACGGGAACAACAGGCGTAAAGTTACAGGCGCCCACTCGATGGGATCCACAGAGTGTTCGACCTCTCCCTGTGTGACAGGACACTTGCCCATGCGACTCCAGTGAGGAGACACATTTTCCACTGGAACGGCCCGAAGCCAATGATGTCCAGAGCGTCTTCCACCGTGAAGGTCTCTGCACAAGGGACGGGACAGTGCGTTCAGGCTCATCTGAGAGGACATGCAGTTCTTATACAAGACCAGGGACATATCTGAGAGGACATGCAGTACTTATACAAGACCAGGGACATATCTGAGAGGACATGCAGTACTTATACAAGACCAGGGACATATCTGAGAGGACGTGCAGTACTTATACAAGACCAGGGACATATCTGAGAGGACATGATGTCTAATATTAGGTCTGCCTGCCTGTCAGTCAGTCAGTCAGTCAGTCAGTCAGTCAGTCAGTCAGTCTGTCTGTCTGTCTGTCTGTACAGTATATCTGTCTGCTTGTCCACAAATTAAAACCCTCTGTAGAGTTGAGGATTGGAACGAGAAACATATTTATAAAACACCTAAACATGAAAACCATGCTAAATAAGACATTGTTAAAAAAAACATCCTAGAAAAGTGAATATTTCATCAGTAGAAGTAAAACACCATGTAAACTGTACCTGAGAATATGTGAGACCACATATGTACAAAGATGCCGAAGTCATTAAAAGACTGTGTATACAGATACTAGGAATATAAAAAACAGTAAACCACTAAAGGATGTGTTAAACTGTACTTAAAGTGTATGCGAAATAATAATGTGTCAAAGCCCTTTGTGTAAAACTACTAAAGTGCAGTATTTGTGTATATAAGTGTGTGTATAGGGTAATTAAAAAAAACCTGCTAATATGTAAATGAAGCAGCAACACAGATCCAGTGATATACAGTAACAGGACATACAGGGTGGGTGGCTGTGTGTGTGTGTGTGTGTGTGTGTGAGTGAAGAACCTTCAGTGTGAACCGATCCAGATGCCCCTGCAGACTGTGACGAGGCTGCGCTCACGGTGCACAGCTCAGTCTCTGTGCTCGGACACTCATCACCGTGAGCCACAGAGTCCAGCTCACACCTACAGGCCCATTCACAGACAGGACAATCAATACATGAGCACATCACACCGTTGTCAGGGCGACACACACACACGTGCACAGCTGAAATGTGCGACTCCACCAAGACACGTCACGTCAAAGAAAGTCAATGGCACTTTTACCTTGGTTCAGCATTCTTCCACCTCCTGTATGTGATCTTAGGAGGCCTGATCAGGTGATCCATCTCAGTGTCAGTGGTAAAGTCTGAGAGAGGGAGGGAGAGAGGGAGAGAGAGAGAGAGAGAGAGAGAGAGAGCTGTGACTCTCTCCAACCCCCGAGTGCTGATTCCTTCACGCAGGTGGAGTCACCTCAGCAGCCCCAGGGACAGAGACCAGATAACAACATGAAGAAACTCACCAGACTGGCTTGGTGGCTTCAGGTTCAGCGAGACAGCCAATCGAGGGGCAGCATTCTGCACAGGTGAGAGGTGGGAGGGGGAGGAGTCACACAGGTGTGAACTCAGCACGAGACTCATTCAAAGGAGACTGAAACTGGAGATGAGATGAGACTTAGATAAAAAAAAAAAAAGAATATTCAGGATTAAAATGAAAACTACACATTTGAAAAACAATTAAAGGTGCGGTGTGTAACATTTCGGTCATTTCGTCACTTCTGAAAACAACAATAGACTGACATTTTCATGAATTTACAATCACCTAAATGTTTCATTTATTTTCCATCACCCTTAAATGATCCCATTATTGTACATTTAGATGAGGAGTGGGTCCTCTTTACGTGGGCCACCATGTTTTTACAGTAGCCCAGAGTGGACATACTAAACATATTTTGATGTCACTAGATGTCACCAAATCGTACACACTGTACCTTTAATAGTCATATAATGAATGACAACACTGTACTTATCTATCCTATTTTTTTTAGCTAACGTTATAGGTTAATGCTTGCTCTGTTTAGCGCTGAATCACTTTGTAACTTTCTATTAATTAGAAAGAAATCATCTTCATCATTTCAGCAAATACAGTATTTATCAAAAATAATGAATGCAGTTGAATATATGATTAGACAAAACATTCCAAAATACAATAAATAACAATGATTCAGCCGTATAGTCTCGTATAAGTTCAAATCACAGCAGAATACAAAATGTACTCTTATAGTTTCGTAGAAACAACAAAGCCTGACGCATTCATCGTCCAGTTGGCATAATTATACACAAACACATAAACAACACAAAACCAAAGTTGACTCTAAAAAACATGGCCGCCTTTGTCTTATGTTCTTATGTAACAAAACAAATGACAAATAGGACTGCGTCAGTTCATGTATAATCTCAGAAGATGAAGTCAAAATATGAAAGTAAGTATCACTTGGATGATAGTTGTTAGTTTGACTTACTGTAGGTGTTATACCTGCAGTTGTCAGCAGGCGGAGCTCTCACACTCTTCATACTGTCTGTATTCACCCACATGATGAACCAGTTTACTGCTGCGTCCTCACCCTGTCCTTCCGCTGAAGACCCCATTCAAAAAGTCTGTTTTAAAGGTGCAGTGTGTAAGATTATTTTCTAAAAATATTCTAAACAATTACATACTGACAAGTTCCATTGCCTTAAAATGAGCCCATGAATGTAGATTTACATGAGGAGGGGGTCCTCTCTACGGGGGCTGCCATGTTTTTACTGTAGCCCAGAGTGGACACACAAGACCTCTTTTGAGTTTTAATGATGACGGAAGTCGACCATAGGTTCTCCTGCATGTTCAGAAGGGTGAGGGCGAGGCGATGGATGCAACTTCACCTCTAGAGGTCACCAAATCTTACACACTGCACCTTTAAGATGAATTGTATGATTATACTGCATGTTGTTGCAAGACTGAGTAACAACTTGGAGTCTACAAAAAATGATAAGAAAATGATATGTAAGAAAGTCACGTACTCTACAGGAGCCGTGTCCGTGTCTGTCAGCCTCGTAAGAACCTGACTGAAAGTCAAAGTGAGGAATAGGACACGGCCAGGACTTGCTGAGGCTGCTGCATTATGGGATGATCATAAATACAGCGCAGGTGGAGCGAGAGCGGGCAGCGCGGACCCTCGTCCTCACAACATCCTCCGTGGTCACGTCAGCCGCCCGGACACACGCCCACAGACCAACCGGACATGGAGACGCAGCCGAGGTGCTCTGATCTACAACCTGACTCTGACTCACAGGTAAGACTCGGGGCTTTGTCGTGTTCGGGAAGTAGAATGTTGAAATCCTGTGAGATGCTGTGTCGTGTTTGGGAAGTGGAAAAATCAAACCCTTTAGATGTTTCTCATTTTTTGGGGAGTAGGAAACTCTGTGAGATGCTATGTCATGTTTGGGAAGAAGAATGAAGAAAGCCCGTGAGATGCCTGGTCACTTTGGGGGGAGTGGAATGAAGAAACCTCGTGAGATGCTGTGTCATGTTTTGATGACGTGTGTTCGACCCTGAAGCCGTTAGGACTTCATATGGAAGTCAATCAGCTGGTTTTGTGATGTTGCGTCCACATGACCACTGAAACCAATATCCCCTCAGTGTGTTGTAGCTCTCTCTCTCTCTCTCTCTCTCTCTCTCTCTCTCTCTCTCTCTCTCTCGTCCTGCCGCTGCCACAGCATCTGTTTGCTCACATGAATAAAGGATTAGTTGAGAGTTTAGTTGTTTGAGCCTAATTGAGCCTGTGAATATTTATTTGGACAAGTGGTGGATCCAGGACACTTGTCCTTCACTCCCCGGAAACGGGACTGTGACAGGCCACGTTCTTCACCTCTTATCTGATGCTGAGGTGTTGAGATGTGTGTGTGTGTGTGTGTGTGTGTGTGTGTGTGTGTGTGTGACTGAGTACATGCTGTCTGTTGTGTGGAGATTTGCTCGTCTGATGACGGGGGTTTGTGATGCCTGTGAAGCTTCAGTGCAGGAGTGAAGTCATGAAATCGATTTTATTTTGTTAACAGAAAAAACCCCCACATATATAAACACCACATACACGTTGATCAGATTAGTTTTCCTCTCAGCACAGAGTCATATTTCCATTCATATATTTGTCTTGAACTTTTCCCATATTTTGTAGTTTGACTTGTTCTGCAGATTTAAAAGTGTGTACCGTGGAACCAAAACTCAGATTTTACAATTCAATTCAATTGAGTCTTTTCTTTTTATGTGTGATTCTTTTCAAATGTCACCAGAGATTCCATGTATTATGGACTGTTTTCCCCTTATATTGTCCATCCCCTTATTATTTATGATTTAAACAATACTGTAAGAAAAATGACCAGCACCTTCTAGACAGATAAGAGAGGAAACGTAATTCAAACGGTAGCTTAACAAAAAGGTATTTTGTGTGAAGTTGTGTAAAAACACATCTGACAGAACAACGTTTTCGGTTGTTGTCTATTGTTCATAAAGTTCCACTTTGTAGCACAAACAAGCGGATAAGTAATAATATAAGACTCTTCTTATTTCGATTTAAATGCATAACTCGACAGGATGTGAGCCTTAGCTCTGCTCTTCCTCTTTGAAAAGTGGAGTTAAAGGTGTCCTTTAAAAAAAATACATAAATAAAGCCCTTCACTGTTTGTACGACAGGTTACATTATGTAAATGAAGGTGTTTCCAACCTGCTCTCTTGTGTCGCTGCGCGTAGTGGCCCATCTTCAGGCTGTAACTCAAGAGGCCCGTGTTGATGCCTGCAGGAAGCACAATGTTAAAATTTAAAGAGACGGAATTCAAGGGCAAAGTTACGCTGCCTGCCACAACCGCAACACGAGAAAGAGATATACAACAGTGTTTTTGGGGTCATGGGGTCAGTTTAAAAAAAAAAAAAATTGTGTAATATTTTTCTAAATGTGGATTCAGTCCATTTCATTCAGAACATTTAGAAATAGATTCAAATCTTTCTCACAATGTCATGAAAACAATCAGCTTTACGTTGACGTATGTCATAAAAAATAATTAAAGGCGTGGAATTGGGCGGAGTACATTCGTTTATGTCATCACCGAATGGTATTCATTCTAATTTCATTCGGGACATTTTCAATCTAGTTTCTCAAGCTAGTACAAATCAAAATGTGCGGGTTGTAGGATTGAATGCCATCTAGTGATGACGCTGCTGCTCGTGCTGTCAATACAAACAACTCATTCCGATGAAAACAACAACAACAACTCATATATCAGGGTTGATTTGACACGAATGGAATAATCGTACGGATTACTTTAGATTCCACTTCTGACACTGGACTCCTTCCTCTGAAGTCACATTACACACGGCCGGTAATTAAGTGAGCATACGACGGTGCTCGTGTAATTAATGTGTGATGCTGACGACCGATGTCCGAGTCTGAACAGGTGCGATGGCCTCGGCTCTAATGAAGAGTTGGTCATTAGCTTGAAATGCATCTGCCTAATCAAAGATCAGTAATCCAATACCTGGGCAGTAATTTTGTGGGGAGGAAGAGGAGGAGGGGTCTTTAGGAAGATACAGTTACCGCATCCTTGGATTACATACCTGCAGAAGCACACACACACACACACACACACACACACACACACACACACACACACACACACACACACACACACACACACACACACACACACGCGGGCGCTGCTCCTGAAACCTCTCGGAGCCGAACATTTGCTGCCTGGGCTCCATGAATGTTTAAGCAGCCCCGTGTTCTCGGAGCCCGGGGGCTCGTCATCACTGCCATGTAGGTACGGCAGCCCGGCAGGAAGCAGCAGGGACACCTTCCTCCTCCTCCTCCTCCTCCTCCTCCTCCTCCTCCTCCTCCTCATCCCAGCCCCCGGGTGCCAGCTATGGTGCCCGGCCCCCTACAAGCCAGCGCATGAATCCGGGGGCCGATGCAACCTGAGCGAGAGAGGCGACAGACTTGATTGATTGAGTGTGTGATGGGAGAACCCGTCAGCCGGTGAGACGCCTGTTTGTTGATTTGAACGGCCGAAGACACCGGGAGGCGTTTGAATCCATCGGGTTTGTCCCCGCTGGACGGATTCAGCCATGACTCACATGGCGTTGGAAGTCAGGGAGGTAATGACCGGGACGGGACGTGACGCGTGTCTTGTGTCGTCTTACTGAGCTCGGTATAGATTGCCATGCGATTGTAGCGTTGTTAAAGGTGCAGTGCGTGAGATTTCGGTCATTTCTGTCACTTCTAAAAATGTTACAAAACAAGGACACGCTGATGTTTCCATCAATTTATAATCCACTTCATGTTTTAGCATCGTTTTTTCCATTACTTTTAAATGAGCCCACCAATGTATATATACATGAGGGGGGCGGGGGTCCTCTCTATGGGGGGCCGCCATGTTTTTACAGTAATAAAAGTGCAGATATTAAACATCTTTTGACTTTCAATGACTGAAGGCAACCGTATGTTAGGTTCTCCTTCATGCTCAGAAGGGTGAGGGTGAGGTGATGGATACAATATGCACCTTCACCTCTAGATGTCACCGAATCTTACACACTTGCACCTATATATATTCTGACACAACTTTGACATGTTTTCAGGTAATTGCGATTCAAAATGTAGTTCTGATTTCTACCCTTTTATCAGGTCCAGGCTGTAAAGTTACGCAAATCAATTGATTTCACTTTGTGTTCAAAGTGTTGTGCTAAACACACGGGGAAGGAACGTCTTGTTTCTTTTGAGCTCTTTTTGTTTTGGTTCCTCGGCATCTATTCTCACACACAGCCAGAGGTCTTGAGTTGGAGGAGACCAAAAACAGAGCTAACAGGAGAGTGAAGGTGTTCCTGGTGGTGAGGAGCATAACTTCTTGCTAATTCTCCAGAGGGGGGACTTCCTCCACATCCTCACCCGTTTCTGGGGGAGAACACGTGACTGACGAAATAGGTCCATGTTCTTTGAAATGAAATCGAACGAGATTGGACCGGTCACCCTTCGGCCATGCCGTCCAAACGGAGCTGTCTGCATGTTACCGTGATGCAGCAGCAGCAACAGAGGATCGCTCGGGTTTCTCCGGACACCTGGAGCCCCCTAAATGTGTGTTGCCCTGGGTGATGATGGTGTCAGTCAATGGCCCACGAGGAGTGATATCTCTTTCAGGAGTCTAACAGCCACTTTGTGGCTGCGTAACAGGATCCGGCACCATCCTGGACAGACGGGGACAATGGGGTCCCGCTCGGGTGATGGTCTCCAGCTCAGATACACTTTCCTCTTTCCATCCAGCCTGACACCGAAATGCCATATTTTACAGTAGTTACATCTGTTTGATATGGACATTTTCTAAATTCCTTTCACTGTGGTTGCGCCCCCCCCCCCCGCCCGCCCGCCCCATGTGTGGCGATGCCTCTTCTGTTAAAGGTTATTTCCACCAGCACAGTTAAGTCAGATGCCAAGAACAGTCTTTGCTCTTCTTATCTCCAAACGTCCCATTGTCCGACGGGACAGAGTTGTTGTTGATATTTCTGAGCTCATTTTTCTGTGGGAATGGAGGAAAGTGTGTGTGTACGTGTGTGTGTGTGTGTGTGTGTGTGTGTGTGTGTGTGTGTGCCAGTGTGTGTGTGTGTTTGGAGATCCATCAAACCTTGAGAAAATGATGATATGCTCTTGCACAATGAAATCACATAAAAACACATGTTTAAGTTTTAATCTCAGTGACAAAATGTCCGTTACCTTGTTTATCCGGAAGTATTTTTCATTCATTATCATTGTTGGATGTGTTGAAAAATTTCAACAAAACCTGCAACAAAAGATAAAATTATTCAGTGTACAGAGTTGCACATTGAAAAAATGAAGAAAATAAATAATGACAATGAAATAATATAAATATGTATTATTTGAAAACAATCGGAATCTGTTGAGCATGTAAACTGTCACAACCTTTTTCCAAAACTCCACAAATGGAAAAACTAAAGTTTAGATAATGATCCTAAAAGCTGTAAACACGTTGCTCAATGGAGTTCGTTTCCATTTCTATTCAAACGCCACTACATCAACTCACCTCGCTGACCTTTGACCCGTGACTTCTCTCACCCAGAAATAGTTGTAAACATACTGTATGTTCAGGAAACAAGGAATTCATCTCCACATGCCAACACACCCACAAAGCATGTCCTTTCGGTGACATGCTGAGGAATATTGATGGTTTCCTCGTGAGGGAAGTTCAGCCTGCGATCTGTCAGAGTTTCCTGACGTACGAGGGGGGCTCTGTATAAAAGCCGATGTTTGCTTCACACACACACGTCCAGGAGCAGCAGCGGAGGTAACGTCTCACACCTTTGTCTTTATCGAGCATTTGAACGATCACGTGGTTTTCGGGACGACCGTGTGTAAGACTTGGTGACATCTAGAGGTGAAGTTGCATGCTGTGTCCGTCACCCCACCCTCACCCTTCTGAGCATTCGGGGGGAACCTGTGGGGGGCCTCGGTTGTCTTTAAAAACTCAAATAATGCTTAGTACCTCAACTCTGGGCTAATGTAGATGGAGAGGACCCCCCTCCCCCCACCCCCTTATTTAAATATACATGGGTGGGCTCATTTAAGGCTAATTGAGAAAAGTTCAAACATTTCGCTGCTTACGAGTTCGTGAGTGTTTCAGGATGTCAATTCTTTCGTAACATTTTTGGAAGTGACAAAAATGATCGAAACCTTCCGCGCTGCACCTTTAAGATGTGCGTCTGTGGGTCAGCGGCTGGTTCTGCTGGAGGACGGGTGCCTCAGACGCGGCGCCGGCTCGGCCGGACTTGGCAGCGAGCGGGGCGGCCGCTCGGGCGCCTCCGCCACGGCGGCGTAATTCAAGTGCATCGCATTTGCTGATGATTTCCTCCGGCACGTCTTCCGTTGTAACTCGAGCAGCAGAAGAAATGTAATGAGTGTAATTACATCTGGATTGCGGCTTCATTCATTTCATCCCGTATTTGCGTGAAGTTACTGTTGAAGCACTTGTTGAGTTGTCATTAGCGTTACGGAGATGGAGGAGGAGGAGGAGGAGGAGGAGGAGGAGGAGGAGGGGGGAGTTTTGGGCGCTGGCCCCGTCCTTGCCACCAAGCGTGACTAATGGCTCTTCGGAGAAACACGGCAGCAGATTAGATAGTGGAGGCTGAATTTAGATTTGTCATGAGTAGACTGAAGGATGCAGCCAAGGCCGCTCCAACTGGAAGTCACGGCTCATATAGGAAGAGACTGACAGGAAGTAAGTCACTCTCTCGCAAATATATGCCTGGGCATCCATAACTTTCGGAGTGATTCTCTCATTTGACGCCCTCAACACAAACGGATCACTCCTTCAGAAAACCGACTGCAAAGCAAAATAAATAAATAAATAAAAAATAGGACGATATCGGTCTGGAAAACAAGGGACTATAAAGAAAAGCTTTTCTGACTTGGTGCCCTCTTGTGGTTGAGATTCCTCACCATGTGGCTGATGTGTTGTTCACCGGGAACAGAGCCTGGAGCAGCGCTGTGATCGCATGCTGAGGAACATGGAGGCCTCGCTGACGGCGCGGGACCGCGTGGGCATCCAGGACTTCGTTCTGTTGGACGCCTTCACGAGCGAGACGGCCTTCCTGGACAACCTGAGGAAGCGCTTCCACGAGAATCTCATTTACGTGAGTCTCATTCCTGCGTGGGTTTAAGGTTTGCCTCACTCGGCCCTCTCTCTCCTGCGCCGATGAGACTTTATGGCCTCGACCTCCGACCCCACGTGATTCCCTCTGCTGAATCTGGCACCTGGAGCTGCTGAAGCAGCAGCTCCTGTTCTTTTCATTTGCAGAGTGGGCACTCTGAGGGTCACTGCTGTCCGTCAGGTCAAGTGATTAAGTAAACTTATTGCTTTTGATAAGGGGGACAAAACCACTTATCAGTTGAATGATGCATATTTACCGCACAGCTGGAAGCCTTTTTTCTTTATAGTCATCGGTGACACAAACTGTCCCTGCAAATCAGCAAATGTGCAAGAGCAGCAGAACATGACTTCCTGTCCTTGTCCTTCCCCGCAGACCTACATTGGGACTCTCTTGGTGTCGGTAAATCCTTACAAAGAGTTGGACGTCTACAGTAAGAGGCAAATGGACACGTACATGGGCGTCAACTTCTTTGAGCTGCCCCCTCACATGTAAGATTGACCATGACTCAGCATTTTGTGGACTGTAAGTATTTTCATGCCCGATCAATCAACTGAACCAGGCTTGTAGTTTGGCTCCATAGGTACGGCACCGAAACAGCTGTTGGATGGATTGCTACAAAGTTGTTTGAATGTACAGTTTGTAAGATTTAGAGACATCTAGTGCTGAAGTCGTATGCTGCACCCGGGCAAGCCTCACCTGACCCCTGTCTTCCAAACCAGTACCAGAGCAAACGGAAATCTTACACACTGGACATTTATGACAAGTGATGATCCTCATGTCTAAAGATCAGTCTGAGCTTCATCATCAGGTCTTCATTTCAACTTGTTTCAAAAGGTAAAAAGGACTCGGTTGTAAAGACAGTCCAAAGTCATAACTCCACATGGTGTCGGCATAAATCTGTGACTGTGACAATGATCCTCACAGACTCCGGAGCCGTAAACATCTGTCTGGTGTCGGGACGTCTCTCCACCTTTAATACAAGCACCACTTGGGATCAAGAATTCCGAGCTGATCCTTTATACTACAAGCTGCTCCGTCTACAACAAACAAACACATCCCTTATTGTACTTTCAGTTACGCTCTGGCCGACAACGTCTTCCGCACCATGCTGTCTGAGTTCAACAACCACTTCATCCTGATCTCGGGGGAGAGCGGCGCCGGCAAGACCGAGGCCTCCAAGAAAATCCTCCAGTTCTACGCCGTGAGCTGCCCGAGCACCAGACTCCTCAACAACGTCCGAGACAGACTACTCCTGTCCAACCCCGTCCTCGAGGTCAGAGACCAGTGCAAATCCCTATTCCTCCTCCCCTGTTTCCAGTCAAAGGCCCGCGACCCACTTTTGGGTCCCGACCCACCGGTTGAGAATCATTGGTCGAGAGAATACACCGCCCATGAACGCTAGTTCATTTCACATGACACTTTTTATTTGTAGCAATATATTCAGTGTGTTTGCATTTTTACACGTATATAAATCCAAAAATATTTGTAACTTGAATAAATGATAGTCAAGTATGAATATTACAATATGTTGCGTTGAAATCACATTTAGCCCCACAATTAAAACCGGCCCCTTGAGAACAACCATCATGCTGATGTGGCCCCCGGTGAAAATGAGTTTGACCCCCGTGTTCCAACACTTTCTTCCTCCAGGCGTTCGGAAATGCCAAAACCCTGAAGAACGACAACTCAAGCCGCTTTGGGAAGTACATGGACATCCAGTTTGACCACCAGGTGGACTAATGTCTTTTCTTGAAGCCCCGTTGTAACTGCATGTTCACAAACTCTGGATGATCTAACGCACGACGGTGCGAGTCCTGTAGTTCCCACTGAGCTCCGACAGCAGGTGAAATGTTTCCTATCTTTCTCAGGGTGGTGCCGTGGGTGGCCACATCCTCAGCTACCTGTTGGAGAAATCCCGCGTGGTCCACCAGAACCACGGGGAGAGGAACTTCCACATCTTCTATCAGCTGGTGGAGGGAGGGGAGGAGGATCTGCTCCGCTGGCTGGGCTTGGAGAGAAACTGCCAGCACTACAGTTACCTGGTGCAGGTCGGTGTGAGGAAGCACCACACACTGATTTTTCTGCTTCACCAAAAAACCTCCAATCCCACGTCTCCCTTGTTGCCTCAGGGCGCTTGTGCCAAAGTGAGCTCCATCAATGACAAGAGTGAGTGGAAGACGGTGCGCAAAGCGCTCTCTGTCATCGAGTTCAGTGAGGCGGATGTAGAGGTGAGGTGGTGGATGTCGGCACACGAGCAACGCGTGATGTAAAACTATGGATGTTGAGCTGGTGACCCGTCTGTTGTGTGTTGCAGAACCTGTTTGGGATCATTGCCAGCGTGCTCCACCTGGGTAACGTCGAGTTTGAGGCAGATGCTCGAGGAAACGCTTCGCTCAGCAGCACGCAGCAGCTGCACTGGGTGTCAAAGGTCCGAACCCATAACAGACGGTCGATAGCGTACGTTATACCGTCTCTGCGCGGTCTCCGGTTCCAAAGCGGTGGTGAGCAAAGCTCGATACAAACTCCGCAAGAACAGGAGCGAAGTTCTTGTTGACGCGGACACAAGAACTTAGAGTGCAGAACAAAGTTCTGACCAGTCGCACGACAGCTGTCGGACACAGGAACAAGAACTAAGTTCTGCCAAGACGACGTGTCAAGAACAAGCTGCAAGAACTCCCCAAACCAGGGCTGCAAGAACAAAATGACCTCGTTTTGTTCTTGCAGCCCTGGGAACAAGAACAAAGTTCACTGTTCTGGTGGAGCATGTACTGACCCTTATTTTAGCCTGTTTTTACAAACTCAAACTAATCTTTGCATGAACCTGGAAGTAGTGACGTCACGGATGCTACGTTCATTTTTAAATACAGTCCATGATTGTAGTGTATCCAGTGGGGGGGGGGGGGGGGGGGGGGGGGGGGGATGTGACGGGTCTTAGGGAATGAAAGCTCCATCTTTCTTTCTTTCTGGGTAATCGAACTCTCCAGCGATCATCAGAATAGTGTGGAAAGTTTTACATTTTAAACACCACACAGCACCATCTATCTATCTATCTACGGCTTCTATCTGGGAATGTACTCAGTTGCTCCATGTCCCATCTAGTAACGCCAAGTGCAACTATGTCCAGACTCCTACCAGCCACCAGGTAGAGCCTTTTGCAAAAGGCGTAACGTCCTCTATCTTTACAATTGTCATTGCTCTGCATCTCTCATCTCAGAATATTATGTTTCAAATTGTGTTTCGCCTCCACTGTCCAGTTGCTGGGGATTCCCGCCCTGGTGCTGCAGCAGGGTTTAACCCACAGGAAGATTGAAGCCAAAACAGAGGAGGTGACTTTTAGATCTTCATGCAGAATGAAAGACGAAAGACTTGATTTGAAATGTTCATGTCCAGTCATCTGCCCTCGTCCTCATGTCGAAGGTGCTCACTCCCTTCTCCGTGGACCACGCGGTCTATGCCAGGGATGCCCTCGCCAAAGCCATCTATGGCCGCACCTTCAACTGGCTGGTCAACAAAATCAATGAGTCTTTGGCAAACAAGGTGGGTGGAAGTAATATAAAGCTATTCTGCTGCCTGAGGTGTCTCATCATTCTCCACGGAGTGACGAGGAAATTAGCTAGAAGATTGAAGATTTTGGTCATTTCAGTCAAAAATATTGCAAAACAACTACATTCTGACATTTTCATGAATTTATAATCACGTACATGTTTTCTTTTTTTGCCCCATTGCTCTAAAATGAGCCCATTAATGTACATTTACAGGAGAAGGGGGGGGGGTTCCTCTCTACGGAGGCTGCCATGTTTAAAAAAAAAAAAAAATGACAACTGAAGTCTACCATAGGTTCTCCTGCATTTTCAGAAGGGTGAGGGTGAGGTGACGGATACAAAATGCATCTTCACCTCTAGAGGTCACCAAATGTTACACACTGCACCTTTAAGCAGGTCCAAAGGCATCCATTGAATCAAAACAACCCAGAACCTGTGAAGCTTCTGCAATTCTGTCTTTAAGATTCTTCCTGTTTTGAAATCACTCCCAGGATTCCTCCAGAAAGACAGTGATTGGCCTCCTGGACATCTACGGTTTTGAGGTTTTCAACATCAACAGGTGAGACCAGCCGCCGCTCATCATCACTGGTCTGAAATGAGGAGAGGTGACAGAGCCTGTGTTTGATCTCAGCTTCGAGCAGTTCTGCATCAACTACTGCAACGAGAAGCTGCAGCAGCTCTTCATCCAGCTGACCCTCAAATCAGAGCAGGAGGAGTATGAGGTGGAAGGGATCGAGGTGAAAACACACTCGCTCCCCTGCTTTAATGACAGAAGCCACTCCCACTGCCGCCGTAACATTCACACTGGTCTGTATTTGATGCACAGTGGGAACCAGTGCCATATTTCAATAACAAGATCATATGTGACCTCGTGGAGGAGAAATACAGAGGAATCATCTCTCTGCTGGTAAAGTAACAATGAGTCTTTCGAGTTGGAAGAGTTGACAGAGCACAAGGACAAAGTCAAATCACTGTCTTCGTCCAGGACGAGGAATGTTTACGTCCCGGAGAAGCCACAGATCTCACATTGCTGGAGAAGATGGAGGAGAAGATCGGCGGCCACCCTCATTTCCTCACGTGAGTCCGGCAGTTTTATCTCGGGTTGACGGAGAAACATCCCATAAACGTGTGTAGAACCTGACTCTGTCCTCCATGCAGACACAAGCTGGCGGACCAGAAGACCAGGAAGACGCTGGACAGAGGAGACTTCCGCCTCCTGCACTACGCAGGGGAGGTGACCTACTGTGTTGTTGGTGAGAACAGAAATACTTTATGATACGTATATAAGTCTATCCACCCATTGACCGTATGTTGAGATGGGTTGACGTGATTGTTGCTCCAAACTGAAGCCAAAGCATCTGGAGCGCCACCGAGAGGCCGGTTGAAGAACTCTCCGTCAACTGTTGCCTTAAATTGATGGGACAAACCTAAAAGTCAAAGAGCATCTTTGTATGTTTTCATTCAATTCAGTTCACCGAAGCATCGACGGATGTTCAAGCTTGAATCTTAATAAGGTTTGAATCAGCGCTTCGTGCCGAACAGACTCCGGATCCACCTGTGCAGGAGGATGGAGTTTCTAGTCCCGATCATTTGGCTTCATTCCTTATTTAGACGTGTCTTCTTTATTTACAGTCTGTTGTTGGATCAGACTGCTGAAGCTGTAGCTGCACAGCTTCATGACGTCATCGGAAGAGCTTTGCTGTTCTTGTGATTTTTGAAAATGCCCTTTGCTCTTGAAACCCCCAGGATTCTTGGACAAAAACAACGACCTCTTGTATCGAAACGGGAAAGAGGTAATTTCATTTCATCTCTCTGCTCGGAGTGTTGTCAACAGATGCTCTCAACAGCTGCAACGAAACGCTGGCAAAGCCGAGAACATATCTGAGAAAAAGGAAGACAACCTTTTCTCGCCGCTCCTCTCGCTCCTCAGGTCATGCGCCAATCCAAAAACACCGTCATCAAGAGCTGCTTCCCTTCCACTGAGCCAGACAGCAAGAAGAGACCTGAGACCGTGAGACACTGATACCACAAGTGTCAGACAGACAAAGTACTGGTCTACGTACATGCAGCAATATTCCTGTGACTCCTCAGGTGGTGACTCAGTTCAAGAGCAGCCTGGTGGGGCTGACGGAGATCCTGATGTCCAAAGAGCCCTGGTACGTCCGCTGCATCAAACCCAATGAGTCCAAGCAGCCAGGTGAGTGTCGGAGCTGTGAACGTCACAGACTGTGGACCTGACACCGCTGACCCTTGACCTCCCGCTGTGGCCCCCGGCAGGGCGCTTCGATGACGTGCTGGTGCGGCATCAGGTGAAGTACCTCGGGCTGATGGAGCACCTGAGAGTCAGGCGCGCCGGATTCGCCTACCGCCGCAAATATGAGATCTTCCTGCAGAGGTGTTTAACTCCACGTTCCGTGTCCCTGTCCTTTTTTCGACGGAATTGTTTGCGTTGTTGGCGTTGTTTATTGTGCTGAAGCTAGTGGTTATTTTTTTTTAATAATCGATATCGATTCTTTTTTTTGGATTGGATTCGATTTCATGAATTTATAATCAATCAAACTTTGGTCACATCCGAGAATATTCTAAAACAATTCCATACTGACATTCTCATGAATTCATAATCATCCAACAGATTTTTCCCCCATTACCCTTAAATGAGCCCTTTAATGTATATTGAGCTGAGGAGTGGGTCCTCTCTATGGGGCCCGCCATGTTTTTATAGTAGCCCAGAGTGGTATTTATGACAACCGAGGGCCACCATAGGTTCTCCTGCATGCTCACATGGCGAGGGTGGGGTGATGGATACAATACTACTTCCCCAGTAGATGTCGCCAAATCGTACACACTGCACCTTTAAAGTTTCGATCGTTTGTTTACGTTCTGGGTGCTCACCGATCCGATGTATCCACCTGTGCTCAGGTACAAGCCTCTGTGTCCTGACACCTGGCCCAACTGGAAAGGTACGGCAGCCGAGGGTGTTCTGTGCCTCATCAAACACCTGGGCTACAAATCTGATGAGTACAAGATGGGCAGGTATGAGCAGATGTTAAAGGTTCAGCCCGTAGGATTTATTTTGAGAGAGGGAGATTCCTAATTCAGACTTAAACAAAAGCAGGTCGTTGTCTGTGGAAGCTGCCACATCTTATTCTTCAGTCGCCTCTAACTTCTCCACCTGAAGGTCACGAGTAGATTGGGGAAAGGGCAATATGAAAATTCGCCAATAAATCCCACACGTTGAACCTTTAAAGGATGTCACACTCTCCGGATGCCGGACCGATGAGTCTCATTTTCTTTCCCCGAAGGACCAAAATCTTCATACGCCATCCGAGAACTCTGTTCGCGACTGAAGATGCTTTTCAGATCTGCAAACACAAACTCGGTGAGTTGTTTTTATGATGCAAACATCAAATTTGAACTCAGGAGAGAGAAAAGCAAAACATGTTCAAGGTCAAAGTGTCTCTGCCGCAGCGACAACGATTCAGGCCAAGTACAAAGGCTACAGGGTGAAGGGAGACTACAAGAAACAAAGGGAAGCCGGTGAGAGGAAACCTTTGACCTCGTAGACACACTCCAATTGTTTTATTCGAATGAAATAAGTTTCATCCACTCTTCCAAATCTAAATAGCCACTAAGATAGAGACCTGCTGGAGAGGCCTGATGGCCAGAAAGGAGCGAGAGAAGCGAGCGTGGGCTGTCAAGGTCATCAAGAAGTGAGTCCACGCCGGGACGACACGTTTGCTCCCGACTAGAATTTCTTTCACAATAAAAAAAAAAAAAAATAAAATGCTCCATGCTGCGCCCATGTGTTCCAGGTTCATTAAAGGTTTCATGACCAGGAATCAGCCAGCCTGCAACGACAACACTGAGTACTTGGCGTACGTGAGGCACAACTACCTCACGCGGCTGAAAGAGAACCTCCCCAGAAGCGTCTTGGAGAGAGACGCTTGGCTCACGCCGCCGCCGATAATGCAGGAGGTGGGTTTTTCTCAGGTGGGCTTCACGTGCGGCGACACGGGGACAGACGTTCCAACGGCTTCTCTGCTTGGTGTTTCGCATCGTAGGCGTCGCAGCTGCTGAAGCAGCTCTACGTCCGACACATGGTCCACAAGTACGTCGGAGGAATCACTGCGCCGAAGAAAGCAGAGGTAGCGCAATCCACTGTGGTCAAAGCGGTCAAAGTACCCGCGGTAGAATTTGTCCACGGAATTGGAAAAAAAATCCCGTTTTTCATGCGTTTCCAGCTGATGTTGAAACTCCAGACGAGCTCCATGTTCAAAGGGAAGAAGGAGAACTACCCGTTCAGCGTGTGCAGACCCTTCCTGGACACCAGGATCAGTAAGACCACGCGATACGAGTTCTTATCACTGAACGCACGCGAAGGAGTTCATCTTAAAGGTGCGGTGCAAATTTATATCGGCAGAACTCGGATATGAAACACTGGAAAGTGATGTCACGGGTGTATAATTGAAAAAAGTGAAGTGACAGAGCCGCCGCCGTGACAGGAAGTGCGACATGCAAGTCCACCACTAGACGCATAACCGAAGCCCACACACTTGACCTTTTATAAAATGTTATTTTTGATTGTCATTTATCGATTTAAATGAATCGTAAAGAAGAGCTTTTTTCCGCTCAATCCATTAAAAATGTGATCATGGTGAAAAATGTTTCGAGATCTTCTAACATGGCTCCTCAGCACTTTCTCTCATTTGCTTCAGGCACCGAGGACATACACTTCAAGGTCTTTCAGATGATCCAACACGAACAAGTCAAGGTAACCTGACATTGTTTACACTCTGCGCTACGGTAGTTTGTATGGGCTCTAACCCGGGGCAGCCCGGCCTCTCCACAGTACAGCGTCCCGGTGGTGAAGTACGACAGAAACGGCTTCAGGCCTCGCGAGCGTCAGCTCATCTTCACCCTGGAGGCTGCCTACCTGCTGGAGGAGGCCAAGGTCAAGCAGCGCATCGACTACAGCGCTCTGAAAGGTAGAGGGTTAGGAGGCAAACCTCGAATCAGTAGGAAAAGCAACACACACACACACACACACACACACACACACACTACACACGTTCTTTTTACTTGTGCGATTCAAGCTCTTCTTTTGAATACAGGCATTTCCGTGAGCAACCTGAGCGACAACTTCCTGATCCTTCATGTGGCGTGTGATGACATCAAGAAGAAGGTAGGGTGATGTCAGAGGTCCACGTGGATATTCCTCCTCCTCTGCCAAAACCTATTTTCCGATATCGGGCCCTCTCTGTGGTTTCAAACAAATGGTGGTTTTATTTTGGGGGGGTTTCAGGGGGATCTGGTGCTGCAGTGTGACTACCTGTTCGAGGCCCTCACCAAGCTCAGTGTCATTGCCAACAAGCAGAGCTGCATCAAGGTGGTGCAGGGCAGGTACAGAGTCCGGCTCGAACCACACTCAGAGGAAATCTGAGCATTATTTCGTATTTTATTATCCCGTATTTCCTGTGTAACTGAATGTGTCATTTTGCAGCGTGCGGTTCGACATCCAGCCGGGCAGAGAGGGCTTCGTGGACTTCAAGAGCGGACAGGAGTCCATCGTCTACCGAGCCAAGAACGGTCACCTGATGGTGGTGAGCACCGAGCACATCACCGACGCGCCTCGCCGGTTATTCATACCAAGGAGCCAAGATCGATTTATTTCATCATCTCAATGTGAACGAACGGGACAAACTTTAACCTTAAACTGAAGCACTTGTATGTTTCTGCATTCAATGTTTAAAAAAAAAAAAATTCAGATTTAGCTTCTCAGTGTATGTGTGTGTCGCCATGTCAGTATCAGTGTTTTCAAGACCTCGTACATCCTGTACCTTCCTTTACATTAAATCATGTTACATCACAACGAATGCTTCTCGCGCAATCTATTTTGACAGACGTCATATAAAAGATACACCTGCATCTTTGGAAATGGGGAATGAAATACAACGGCGATGGTTCCGGGGGCAGCAGCTCCACCTACTGGCCACTTTAAGAATTATTGAATCCATGAATTAGAGGTCAAGTAATCATGGTTCACGTCTTTACTTGTGTTGTGCCACACGAACACATGTCATGTGACCAGCAGTGTTTTGTAGTTTTAATTTTTTTTTTATGGTATAATTTGTTGTGTTTAACATGTTTGATATGGGGTCAATTTCAGAGGTAAATATCTGTGATTTTTCTTTAACATTTGCAAGCTATGAAAATAAATAAATGTACACGGACTGAACGACATTTGTATTTTATTTGCATTGATATAATTATATATAAATATATGATTTGCTCTTTTTATTTCCATTGTTGTACCAATAAACACAGCTGCAGGTCATGTCATGGCATCGTCTGCTGCTGATCCAGTATCCTGGGTCACAGCGTATTTCGACCAGTACCTATAGAGCCGTTTTCTTTTGGGGGGGGGGGGGGGGGGGGGGGGGGGGGGGGGGGGGGGGGGGGGTGTGGTGGTGGTGCAGTGTCAGGGCCAGTGACACTGCAACAGGGCCCGAGCGGGATTCGAACCAGGGACCTTCGTATCACAGCAACACCAAACAGTTCTGTACGGCGCCGGGTGTCATGATCATGTTCATTTTAATCGGGGAGTAACCGTTTGTAATAAAAAAGGATGGGGGGAGGCGGGGGGGGGCGGGGGGGGGGAAGCGATATCTCTGTTGATGAGGAAGTTCTCACTGATGGCTTCAGGAAGTTTTGATTGGTAAGTGTAAAACCAATTGGTCTCCATACAGACCTCAGGAAAGCAGAGCTGATGCTCACAGAGAATCAAAAGGAATAAAACATTCAGCAAAAATAAAAATAATTTCCTTCTTCACCAGCAGAGGCTCATTCTCTCGTGTTTTGTTTGTTGGACTCGTGGACAGTTAGGCCTCATTTTGTTCGCTCAATTTAATTCATTTTCAGTCTCTTATCGTCCAGTTTCCCCCACAACGTATCTTTCTTGTTGTAGACTGGTAATCATTGAATTTTGGCAAATAAAACTATCGCCCTTTCGTCTTTGAAGCGTCTGTCTGCGACATGACGTGGGTCATAATGATCATTTTCCCCATTACCCTTGAATGAGTCCATTAATGTATATCTTTACACGAGGAGGGGGTCCTCTCTATGGGGGCCGCCATGTTTTTACAGTAGTAAAAGTGGACGTACTAAACACCTTTAGAGTTTTAATGACGACTGAATTCTACCATAGGTTCTCTTACATGCTCAGAAGGCTGATCATACAACATGCAACTTCGCCTCTAGTGGTCACCAAATCTTACTCACTGCACCTTTAAAAGACCTTCAGTTTGCATGAACAAATCAGGAAAATAACATCATCTTCCCTTCAACCCAGAACCTTTAAATTTGATGACAAGACAAAGTGGACACATCCACTGCTGCCGGATTGATACTGAAACATTCAACAACAGATGTGTGTTGTCTGTGACCTCACACTGAGGCCTGACGTGTGTTATTTGTGTGTCTGCGCTGTGATCTCATGGGCAGGTTGTAAACAGCTGAGCACAATGGCTCCTGGCTGATGATTAAACAGTCGTTGGGAAGGGACGGGGGTTTATAAAATGCTGAGTGCGGCTGTTTCGCACAACAGACAGCCTGGACACACGGCGTGATCGTGGCACGATGCAAAGATTGACTGCTGTGATATGTGTCCTCGTGGTGTCATGGATCTGTGGGACATCAGGTAATGATATCGTATATAATATGTTTCAAGCTCTTACGATACTTTTAGGACTTTCAGGCTGAATTGATGAGAATCGGATTGTGTGATTGATAAAAGGGCATTTCTTTGTGTGCTTGGACATTTCCTCTTGTGGTTGGACATTTCTCCTTGTTTAATGTCTCTCTGTGTTGTTGGACATTTCTCCTTGTGGTTGGACATTTCTTTTTGGAGTTGGACACTTCTCCTTGTTGTTGGACATTTCCTCTTGTGGTTGGACATTTCTCTTTGATATTTCTCTGTGTTGTTGGACATTTCTTTTTGGAGTTGGACACTTCTCCTTGTTGTTGGACATTTCTCCTCGTTTCATATTTCTCTGTTGTTGGACAGTTCTCCTTGTGGTTGGACATTTCTTTTTGTAGTTGGACACTTCTCCTTGTTGTTGGACATTTCTCTATGTGGTTGGACATTTATCCTTGTTGGACATCTATCCTTGTGGTTGGACATCTATCCTTGTGGTTGGACATTTATCCTTGTGGTTGGACATCTATCCTTGTGGTTGGACATTTATCCTTGTTAGCCATTTCTCTGTGTGGTTGGACATTTATCCTTGTTAGCCATTTCTCCTTGTTGTTGGACATTTATCCCTGATGTTGGACATTTCTCCTTGTTGTTGGACATTTATCCCTGATGTTGGACATTTCTCCTTGTTGTTGGACAGCTCAGACATGTGAAGGAAACTGTGGAAACAAACTCAGCCTCTGTTCATGTCACCCGACGTGCACCTCACTGGCCACCTGCTGCTCAGACTATAAAACCTTCTGTGTGGACACGTCTCCATATTCTGGGACCTCGTTTGGTGGGACGGATTTCATCGTCCTCAACGCCACTTTCAGTAACATTTCAAAAATCGTATGCAGGTGAGATCTTTTCTTTTCATCTTAAGTTTACTTGATTGTTGCGTTTCATTCACTGGACTTTTCATGGAGTAAAATAACCATGATGTCCTCAGATGTGACCCCTGAGTGACCCCTCAGTCACCCCTGGGTCACTCCTGAGTGACCCCTGAGTGACCTCTAAGTCCAGAGTCCATTAGCTTAGTGCAACCCCTGACATTCTCCACTTGCTTCAACGCTTAAAGTTACAGTGTGTGGGATTCAGTGACATCTAGTGGTAACGATGAATGTTGCAGCAGAACCCCCCCCCAGCCCCACCACTACTCATGTATCCCCATACAGATGGCTGTGATTTATGCTGGTTTAGTGACATCACACCCTCTGGACGTCTGAGGGCAGATTCCAAACACGTACGTAAATGTTTTGTCATATTTTTTTTTTAAGAGGTGACAAAAATGACCCAAATCTTACACCCTGCACCTTTAAGACTTTGAAAAGAAGCAAGTGTGAGGTCATAGAGTGACCTCTTAATGTCCCTCATACACCACATCTGTCCACTTATTACATGGTTCACAACGAGAGGAGAGAAAAGTGCAGAATCTTACCAGCTATTCTTGAAAAACGGCAGGTTCAGCGGTGAAGTGGACACCGTGGGCTACGTGGACGGAGAGGGCCACGCCCACTGCATCTCCCCCCTCCTCTACGAAACAGGGTGGGTCCCCGTGCACATCTCCTCAGATAACGGCACCATCTTCAACAGAGTGGGAGCCTGGTTTTCAGGTACTGGCTGGATCCACACGGTGGCTTTCGTTCTGAAACTCTTTGATGCCTTTGAACCTGATTCCAATGCGTCTCTACAGTTCACACAGGAAAGCTGGACGCAAAGTTCAAGGCGACTCTGGTCAACTCCACCAAGTGGCAGTACTACGGCACGTCGGATGTCAGGGAGCGTCTGGAGATGACCTGGGGCCCATCTTTGGTCAAAGCAGCCAGGGTCAACGTCGAGCTGTGGGGATACAGGGAGACGGGTGAGTGCAACTGTGGACGTACTCCAACGTCAGTCTGTGTTTAAAGGTGCAGTGTGTCCGATTTGGTGACATCTAGAGGTGATGTTGCATCCACCACCTCACCCTTCTGAACATGCAGAGGAACCTGTGGTAGACTTCAGTTGTCATTCAAACTCAAAATGGTGCTCAGTACGTCCACTCTGGGCCACTGAAAAAACATGGCGGCCCCCCCGCAGGGAGGAAACCGCCCCTCGTTTAGATATTCATGAATGGGCTCATTTAAGGGTCATAGACAATAAACAGTACAATTAGGTGATTATAAATAGGGTGGCAGCGGCTCAAAGGTTAGAGCAGTCACCTTTGGTAGCAAAGGTTGCTGGTTTGAGTCCTATCCAGGCCCAGCTGCAGTGTCACTGACCCTGATACCCCGAATGGCCCGACGCGTATCGGTTGAAATACCCTGTTACCCAGATTACTGGATAAGCAGTAGAAGATGACATGACAGGTGATAATAAATTCATGAAAACGTCAGGATGGAATCGTTTTGTAATATTTACACAAGTGACAAAAATGAGCAAAATCTTACACACGGCACCTT
The DNA here is from genome assembly GCA_016785325.1 of Chascanopsetta lugubris. Lineage (NCBI taxonomy): Eukaryota > Metazoa > Chordata > Actinopteri > Pleuronectiformes > Bothidae > Chascanopsetta > Chascanopsetta lugubris. The sequence goes on along the minus strand of JAFBJT010112064.1, from coordinate 13,588 downwards.
TAATGTTTCTCTGTAGGAAACCCGTACTCCAACAGCTGGCGGGGGGAGTGGAGGTATCTGTATTCACTGGCTAAGGATCGACCCAACAACGGATCCTTCAGCTTCCTGCCCAAACCGGCCGAGGGCGGCTTCTCCAGCTGGGAGCTGGGCGCCCTGCGCATCAGTTCCAGTGAAAACCCCGACGGCATGTGGTACGACTGAGATTCTTATCATGAGCCAACACTCCTGTATGTGGGCTTTGGTGACACCTAGGGGTGAAGTTACGTGTTGCGGTCGAACGCCCCTCACCTCGGCGTTCCCCTCCAAACATGTGGGAGAACCTGAGGCAGCCTTCGGTTCTGTTGCGATGCGCTGGAGGCGAGGATCCGAATGCAGGGTGAACGGACACAAGCTTTCAAGAGTTTGAATGTCTCTTGGCAAAAGAGGAAAAAACAAACAGGAGCAAATCGAGGCTCAAGAAAAATCCATCGATTCAGACAAATAAGGAAAACGAGGTCAATAGGACAAAACTAAACTCCCTCGACGTTATGACGTAAACAAGAAAATGGCTCTGAATCAGGACGTGACAAAGGCTTGACATGAACGACGCACTGGTGACAAAGGGAGAGGGGAGCGTAAATATGGAGAATGGAACCAGGGCCAGGTGCTGACAATCAGGGAATCAGACCAGACACAGTCAAGGCAGACAGAGCGCAGACAGACAGGAAACCGAATCCTCTCACCAAAATAAAACAAGGAAGTGAATAAAACACGACCAAACTAAAACTAAGAACGGAAACACAACTAACGAAACTGGCGACGCACAACAAGTTCTCATTCAAACAGGATTTTGGTTTGTCCATTCTGCGACATGCTTTCCAAACATTAAAGGCGCAGTGTGTACAATTTGGTGACATCTACTGGTGAAGTTGCACATTGTGTACATCACCTCACCCTTCCCACCAGAGCATGCTGGAGAACCAACGGCAGCCCCCGGTTGTCATTAAAGCTCAAAAGTTGTTTGGTACGTCCACTCTGGGCTTGTGAAAAACATGGCCGCCCCCATGGGGTGGACGCCCTCCTGGTCTAAATATACATTAAAGGGCCAATTTTGAGGTTATAAAAAGCAAGTCATACATTGGGGTGATTATACATTTGTTAAAATGTCTCTATATAATTGACCAAAATCATACACACTGCACCTTTAAGGACTCATTCAAGTCTAATGAAAATGATTATACCAAACAACAGTATAATTATTTTCTATTCAATTTCTACCGGAGGAAATTAGAATCGTTTTTCGGGGGGACGGACACTTTTATCGGACAAGTGTGTACGATTTAGAAGGATCAATTGAGTTGATTGAGTTTGAATGTATTATCTGTATAGTCGTATCTATTTTATTGATGTTTTCCCTCTGTACATTCACACGGAACAAAGAACATTTATATTTGATTACCTTTGAAAAAGTCCAACCTCTTCTCTATACTCTGCTACGTGTCTGGTATGTGTGTGTTCAGAAGCCCCAACGTGGACCAATAACCTCATGAATGAAAACTAACATAAACCAGTGAGGTACGTGTCCAGGTGATTAGCAGCTCCGTGTGTGTCCCGTAGGAACGTCCAGGCGGCGTGGACGGAGGATCACGCTCTGGCCTGGCACCTGGAGGAGAAGTTCAGGCAGAACTCGGAGGCCTGGGCCCTGGACAAGTGTCTGTCCTGGGACCAACTGGAGACCAAGCTGCCCAGCTTCCTGAATGAGATCATGGACTGCCCCTGCACGCTGGCCCAGGCCAGAGCCGACACAGGGAGGTTTCATGTAAGTGTGAGCAGCAGGTCGTTTTCGTACGTAGTAGCAGTTTGATACTGGTGCAAAATTACAATCGGAGGTTCTGAGTGATTTTTTTTTTTTCCATTTCGTAAAATGAAGACAATATAAAAGACAATATTTCACATCCTGCCAATGAAAAAAAAGAAAACGATGCTGTCATAGAAACCACTTTTATCAATCATTTCTGCAAGTCCATGATGAAGGATTCCCGGATTGATCGCGGAATCCGATGGTCTCGTTCTTGGCTCTCGTCTTATCTGCACGTTTCTCAGGACGTTGTTGTGAACTCGTGCTCATAAACAATCACACACGACCTGTATGGGATTAGTTTTGTGTGCGCAGACGCAGTTACACACATGACCAACAGTACACCCGCCTTATCTCGTCATTACGTTACCAATTAGAGATAAGTGTGTGATGACTTTATGAGTTTATTATGATTAATGCTCGCAGCTTATCAGTTCAAAGTCAAATTATACACACGGGTCCACGCGGAGCTACGGGCTCTTTGATCTCCCCTTTTCACGGGTTCCCAGAAGCTGAGCTGTTGGAAACAAAAACACTGGATCCTTTATCTGCCAAGACTGAGCTGCAGTTAATAAATGCTGAGCAAGCAAACGGAAAGACCAATTAGCATGTGTCATATCAGGATTTCACACACGGTGTTAAGAAGTCGGTCCCAACGCGTGGAGGACAAATAGATCTATGGCAGGAGATGAAAATAAATGAGGTTGTTGCCCCCCCCTGAATATACTGATTGTTGTTTTCACTACCACTGGATGAGCAGGGGCAGCTCCGCTCCACTAGAGGGCACCACCGTGTGTTTACAGCAATGTTGAAAGAACAAACTCTTTCAACAGATGAGAAAAACTGTAAAGGACATTTGACATTGTTGGTAAAGTGGACAGGAATTGGAGGCAGGGATTGGGACTGGGACACAGGGTCCAGTTGTCCCAGCCTACCCAGTGTCCTCAAGCCTCAGGACACACACACACACACACACACACACACACACACACACACACACACACACACACAAGCCTGGGATCTGAGGTCGTCACACTGTTTGTGTGTAGATATTTGATGAGAAACGTATTCTGTATTTGGAAATCACCGATGGGGGAAGGGAACTTTGACCTTTGACCTTGAATTGCACAAGCGGCAATTCAGAATGACTCTGAATGTAGATTTGCTCTCCTGCTCAAACCCATGACTCTTCATCTCTCTCCTCAGACCGACTATGGCTGTGACATAGAGAAGGGGAGTGTCTGCACCTATCACCCCGGGAGTGTTCACTGTGTGAGGGCCATACAGGCCAGGTGACTCCCTTCACTCTTACCCTTTGTACCCATTCACCTTTATAGTACAACTTTTTTATTTCATGAGGTAACTTTATGTCCTCGACCGCAACGGCGGTAACGTTTAACTCTGAGGATCGTCTGGTGAGGCCACCGGCTGAAATAAAAAGATAAGATTAAATACAGTTGATGAAAAATGAGATGAGTAGTTCTGGAAAAGATGTAATAAACATCTGACACCATGAATGGCATCAAAGGTCGGGCTGACGGCGGCGTGTCCATCTGCCCACAGTCCCACGTACGCAGCGGGGCAGCAGTGTTGCTATGACAGCACCGGCGCTCAGGTCCTGACGGCGGACTCCATCGGGGGCAGCACTCCAGACCGAGCCCACGACTGGGGCTCCCCCCCTTACAGGAGACCGCCTCGAGTCCCCGGGACGTCCCACTGGGTCTACGACGTCCTCAGCTTCTACTACTGCTGCCTGTGGTCGGACAACTGCCACTACTACTTCAAACACAGGCCGTCCAGTGACTGCAGGCGGTACCGCTCACCCGCCTCGGGTCAGTGACTCCGGCACCGCCATTAAAAAGGGTTTGACGCGCTTGTTCTATGGTTCAGTGGGGTCACGTGGTTTTACTGTGCAGCCGTGGTGTTCGGAGATCCACACTTCATCACGTTCGATGGCGTCGGCTACTCGTTCAATGGCAAAGGGGAATACACGCTGGTGACCTCGATGGAGAAGAACCTGACCATCCAGGGGAGAACGGAGGCCGTGAATGGTGAGAAACCAGACAGACTGAACCTTTAGTAGTGACTTTGTCTCTCAGTCACATCAGGAATTATCTTTAAAGGTGCGGTGTGTGAGATTGGGTGGTTTCTAGAGGTGAAGTTGCATGTTGTATCCATCTCCTCACCCTCACCTGCATGAAGGAGAACTTACGGTGGACTTCAGTTGTCATTGAGACTCGAAACATGTTTAGCGTGTCCACTCTGGGCTACTGTAAAAAACATGGCGGCCCCCGTAGAGAGGACCCGCCCCTCATGTGAATACGCATTAATGGGCTCATTTAAGGGTCACGTAAAAAGCTGACACATGAACTGATTCATGAACCATGAAATTGTCAGTTTGTGACAAAAATGACCGAAATCGTACACACTGCACCTTTAGATACGAAACACACACTTTCAGTCACTTCCACCCCGTGTCATTCACCCTCCTCTTTCATGACCAGGGTCCATCAAAGCCACTCAGTTAACGGCCGTGGCCACGAGAGAAGCTTCCTCTGATGTCATCGAAGTGCGACTGGTCATCGGACACAAACGCCTGGAGGTTCTGCAGAATCAGAGAGTTCTGTCCTTCGCTGAGCAGAGCTGGATGGACCTGCGCGGTGAGAGCCCGACCTCTGCCCTTTCAGCTTCCGCTTTCCTTTCCTCTCCTCGTCCGTCCATCCATCCATCCATCCATCCATTCATCCATCCATCCATTCATTCATCCATCCACCATTTATCCATGGATGGACCTGCGCGGTGAGAGCCCGACCTCTGCTCTTAAAGCTTCCGCTTTCCTTTCCTCTCCTCATCCGTCCATCCATCCATCCATCCATCCATCCATCCATCCATCCATCCATCCACCATATATCCATGGATGGACCTGCACGGGGGGAGCCTGACCTCTGCTCATTACTCTTCTTCTCCCATTGCATCCATCCATTCATCATCCATCCATCATCCATCCGTCATCCATCTAACATCGATCCATCTCCATCACACATCCACCCATCCATCCATCACACATTCATCCATCCATTTTACATTCATCCATCCATCCATCCATCCAACCATGTATCCATCATCCATCCATCATACATCTCTTCATTCATCCAACCATTACCCATCCATTCATCACATTTCCATCCATCCATCATCCATGAGCCATCAACCATCCATCCATCTATCCATTCATTCATCTTTCATCCACCTGTTATCATTGTACATCCATCCATCCCTCTATCCATCCGTCTATGCATTATGCATCCATCAATGTATCCTCCATCTCTCTCACCCATCTATCCATCATTCATCCATCCATCCATCATCCATCATACATCCATCAATCATCCATCAATCATCCATCCTTCTAGCAATTAATTCCATTCATTTTACAGCATCAACTCTTTGTACTCCCTTCCTCCATTCCTTCTTCATCCTTTCATTTTACTGCATGAACTTGAACACAATCCTTCCTTCTTTCCTTCCTTCACTTCCCTCCCCCTCCAGCAAGTGAACGATCTGTTCATCACACCATGATGTTGACAAATAGCTCACTGTTCCTCGAGCATTAGCGTCTAACTGACTCTCCCTGTCAGGGGTGTTTGTGTTCGCTCCGTCCCCCACAAATGTCACCGTCATGTTCCCCACTGGAGCCGGTGTCGAGGTGCGACTGATGGAGGGAACCATGACAACCACCGTGCTGCTGCCCAATGAGTTCAGAAACGTGACCCGCGGGCTGCTGGGCAACCTGAACGGCGACGCCTCGGACGACCTCGTCCTCAGCACCGGGGAGCGAGTGCGGAACCAAAGCAATCCAGAGGAGCTGTTCAGCTTCGGGGCGAGCTGTAAGACATCGATCCGACCGATCCAAATGATTAATGCTCTGAATTCCATCCTCCGCTTTGAAATGTGACCCTGTGGATCCTCTCTGTCCGTGTCCCCTTCACCTGTGACTGTGGGAAACCACATGATCTACTTTGTCTTCTCATGCTCAGAACAGCACAGGACATTTTGTATGGATTGTAACGGTACATCTGTCTTTTCTGCCTGCAGGGGCTGTAAACAACGATTCCGCTTTGTTCACCTATGACTCCAAGTATCTACTGGACCAATACTACTCCGTTCCAAGACACGACCATACTTTCATTCCAGTGTTTTCCATCCCCGAGAGTCCAGACGATCCTCTGAACGGTCAGGCGTCCCAAATATGCTCTGGAGAAGGAGCTTGGTTTTGCAGGTATGTGGGAAAAATCCTTCTCACATCATAAATTAGGAAGCTGAGAAAGTTTACAGAGAAATGTTGATTCATTATAAACTGGAAAAAAATCCGCTCATTCTGCACATGCACAAAAATACATTGAGTATGTAGAGTTGATGAATCATCGCAGCTCATCTCAAGATGCAAAGAGAATTCACTTGAAAACAAAACATTTACGTAAAAAACTGTGACATTTACATCAGTGGCCTCTGGAGGCGGCCATGTTGAAGCGCCAAAAATCAGTCAAAATGGACAAAGGCAACATGCTTTGAGTTTCCACGGTGACCGAAGGCCTCGTGACTTTGATGTTGCACACAGGGAGCGGCCTAAAGTCACAATTCACGTTCATACAATGTCGGTGACAATGAAAATGACGATTCCCTCCGTCCCGCTGTGCAGGTTTGACATCCTGGTGGGCCGAGACCCCAGAATGGGAAACGCCACCAGAGTCTCTTTTCAGAGTCACGCTGCTCTTGTGAGGGATCTGAAACCAGGTCAGCGTCCACGTCCGAAAACACCCGTGAGATCGGCGCAGTTCTCATTTGGTCTCAGTGCCGGTCACTGTTGTTCTCTGTGCAGTGATCACCTGTGGTCGTCTCGCGCCACCTGAGAATGGAAAGAAAGAAGGCACCACGTACTTGCAAGGAGCAAAGGTCCGACTCTCCTGCAACGCCGGCTACGTCCTGATGGGGTCGTCGGAGCGCATGTGCCAGGAGAACGGCCGCTGGTCCGGAGAGGAGCCGAGCTGCAGTAAGCACACATCGTGAAATGGTCAAATCGTGTGTGGACGTCCGAGTGGGGGTGGTCAGTTCCAACCAATCAGCTCTGAGAAATGCTGAGCGAGAGAAAAGGTTTCTGTTCAAGACGCGGTTCTGACGGTGGGAGATGTAGATAATGAAGAGGCTGACGTGAACGAGCGGTTAGACCTCCATCACTGTTCTCAACATGTTCCACTGAAAAGCAGCTGTGTGTTTGGGACGTCAGCACATCCACGTTTACAAGTCGCACGCGCTCCACCGCTCCGTCCGAACATGTCCAATTAAATGTCTGTCTAAATGTATTTCACTCATCTCAACAATGTTTTGTGCCTCCGTTTATTTTTATTTTTTTGCCTCTAATATGAATTTGTCTCGGTCTCGGGCAGAAAACCTCACTCAAATCGTGGCTGGTTCAGTCATCGGAGCTCTGGCACTCATCGTCATTATCACAACCATCGTTCTCAGCTGCAAGAAAGAGAAAAGGTGCATTTGCCCGACTTCAATTAACCAATCAAGCAATTTCAAAATGGAAGGTGGTCCAGAGATTTTGAATTGAACTTGTTTTCTCTCTGTCTTTCCAGGAAACAGCGAGAGCGCGATGCCGCCTAACCACGTTTTGCTTCACTGTGTCTGACACACGTTGATATCAGTGACTGTGCTCTGGCAGAAAAGTACTGTATTTTCAACAGGTTTTATCTAAAGGTGCAGTGTGTACGATTTGGTGACATCTAGAGGTGAAGTTGCATGTTGTATCCGTCACCGCAACCCCGCAAGCAAATACTTTGATGAGCTCCTTTAAGTGACGGAAACGACTAAAATCCTGCACACTGCACCTTTAAGCCCCTCCACCACTATCCTGCATTCGGAGCTAAAGACATCTCATTTAGTTTTTATTGTTAACTAAAGGCGCTTGATTCGTTAAGGATGAAGGTCTGAATCAAAAAACAGCAATAACTGATACAAAAGAGTCAAATATAGAATAATGAACGACTGTTCGATTGTTGTAACACTCCATCTTTTAAAATCCACAGAACAATGGTGGGGGGGGGGCTGTGGGGCTTATGCACAAAACAAACGTTTCATCTGTAAAATGAACTGTATTGCCTTGGTATTGTTTATGTATCGTCCCGATCGATGTTATTTAACATTTTATTACTTTCAACTTTGTAGGACAATAAAGTTATTCTAATACAGCAACACTGTCCAGTGATCGAATGCACAGACCTGTGGTATCTGGTATCACATGTCACATGCAAGCCCTGGGGGAGGGGAGGGGAGGGGNNNGCACGGGGGGGGGGGGGGGGGGGGGGGGGGGGGGGGGGGTGTTAAATCTCAGGGGTCATGAGATGATTAACAGGAGCAAAACCAAGATGAGGTAAAGTTCAGACGCAAGCACGTGGATAGTTTATCAAAGCATTTCAGAGAATATTTTAAAGGTCCAGTGTGTACAATTCTGCACCATGATAATATGCATTAAAGAGGGATCAGCATCAGTCTTCACTCTATATCTAACGATCTAAAGATCAGTTATGGAACCGTCCCTCAAATGACAACATAAGGATGATGATGACAATCACAGGTTAGAAAATAACACGACATATGAATTGAACAGGATTTCTGAATGAACACAGTCGCTCTGGTTTGGATGAACTATAGCAGAAGGCAGTGTGGCTCCATCAGAAAATAAAAGGTAGATAATCTGTCCTTGGTGTTTTGGTTTGCTCTAGTCCTAGAACATGGAGTTCACACTCTCAATTTGATTCTCTGGGAGATGAGGATTAATAATAGTCAACTCTTCAAATAGAGGTTTCCAGTACAAAATGGATCCAATATTTGTAGGTTGGAAGCTTCACCTGCAGATACAATCCGAGAAGAAATCTTTTTCCATATTCGGACTTCAAAGTCTGTTTTTGGTTGCCTGTGATATGACAAGGTTCAAACAAATGTTCATGATGGATTCACCGCCATGGAGTTCACGAGCTACAGGCCCCGCCCACAGCGAGAGGCGCATTTTGGGTCAATCTGCAAAGTATTTGATCGAATGTCTGCTCCGTCCGAACGGGAAGGGCGAAAGCGAGGTGCGAAGACGACACTGTTTGAGGAAAGTCTCAAGACGGCATTTGATTGTATCCGTCTGGACGACGGAGTACGCGGACCACTCAAATTGTGCTAACCCACCACCACCAACAACAACAACAACAACAGCAACAACAACAATGGGGGATTACTTGTAATCCAAAGTGTACGGAGTCTTTGTCTTTTCGTTTGGTGCGGATGAACCAGGGCCCAGGTGCTGACAATCAGAGAATCAGACGGAACACAGGACAGAGAGAGCGACAGAGACAGAGAGACAGAGAGAGGGAGAGAGAGCATGAGCTGATGGATTGTTTGCTAATTTCATTCCTGATCCTTTCCTCTGCTGCATCAGAACCATCTGGACTCAGGAACCAGACTAAGGCCCCAGTGAACATGTGGAGACGCAGGAGAAGAAACCATGTGATTGAGGAATGTCTGCTCTTCACTCTTTTAATGACAGGAAGCAGGAAATGATTGAATGAGACTCACCGAGTGTCTCTCTCATGTTCTTGTAGAGGTTGATGGCGTCCGTGTCCTTCATGAACTCTCTGACCACCTCGCCCTGGTCGTTCTCCACCACCAGCACCTCCTCTGGTTTGGCCATGCGGCTCACCATCAACAGACGAACCTACGAGAGGAGGAGCACGGCCATCATCACAAACCCATCCTCTGCCACGCCAAGCAGGCTCCTCCACAAACATGGTGTGTGTGTGTGTGTGTGTGTGTGAGGCGTACCTGGGACAGTACGGGCAGGTACAGGTGTCTTCGTGGCGGGACATCGGACAGGAGCGGCGTGCTGGACGTGGAGAACGGACTCTCCCTGTAGAGTTCTGCTGCCAGGTGGTTCCAGTACTCCAGACAGATCTTAAAGATCTCCGTGTCCTCCACCTCTGACACCAGCAACATGAAGTGCAGAGCCTGGAGACCAGAGTCAGGAGCTGGTTTACACACAGCGCACTTCATCTTGTATTTAACAAGAACAATGAGAGCTCGCATCATTCATTTCTTTATCACTTCAGGTCAGATCTTCTCAACTCTATGAACCAGGAGCTTCGGACAGAACGAGTGGAGAGGAACAATCAATGAAAAGTCACGCAGAGGAAGAGAAGACTCAAATCCTCAGGTTCATTTCAGACCAGCTCCTCCCACACACTTCTTCTGGTCCTCTCACCTCCATGAGCGTCTCTCTCAGGTTGGGTCTCTTCTCCACCAGCTGCCCGTGCTCTTTGAGGAAGGTGCAGAGGAACAGGCTGAGGTTCTGGATGAAGTTCTGCTCGTCGTCCTTTCCGTTGGCGTAGGCCACTCTGATGTTGGTGTTCAAAGGCAGCATCTGACCCGAGCAGAGGACAACAACTCACCTTCATTCATACTAAACTTACACTGTGTGTGTGTGTGTGTGTGTGTGTGTGTGTACCTGTTTGAGCTGGCACATGGTGAGAGTGAACAGGTTGACAAACTGCTCCTCGTACTGGTTGACGCTGACACCAGCGATTTCTGTCAGACATTTCAGCGTCACGTTGCGAAACATGGGAACGTTCAAGAACTGAAGGAGGAAGAGAAGATACGAGCTCAGTGACACGTCCCCTGTCTCACCGTCCTCTCCCCTGTCTCACCGTCCACTCTCCCGTCTCACCGTCCACTCCCCTGTCTCACCGTCCACTCTCCCGTCTCACTGTCCACTCCCCCATCTCACTGTCCACTCCCCCGTCCCACCGTCCACTCCCCCGTCTCACTG